>ML782144.1:956838-1010195 GCA_009831015.1 Picea engelmannii | reverse complement strand
AGATAGATAGATAGATAGATAGATAGATAGATAGATAGATAGATAGATATATTTTTCTTCAGATCTATCTATCTATCTATCTATCTATCTATCTATCTATCTATCTATCTATCTATCTATCTATCTATCTATATATATATATATATATATGAGAAACTATTGCTACGTTTTAAAATATAATCTGAACAATACATCGCTAATGAAGATAATTTGTTATGTCAGGTTTCCATTGAACTTATCAATCAAGAAAATAAGCTATCAATACATTTACCTTCAACAGTACAGGTTTTAACAATTTTTTTTAATTTCAGTAATAATAACGATGGTGAAACTAATAACACATCGAATATGAGTTGTTGATGTTCTTCAATCATGGTTCTTGCACTACGCCCTTCCTTTAGCTTGCATAACTCCAAACTTCACCGGTACCTCCCAGCCAATGCTAGGGTTACTCTTCTTCCCCCTTAGTCCCCCAAGACGCAATTGGGCCACACACATAAACCAAAATGTAATAGCTCGAAGCTTGCTTCGCTAGGAAGAATTTCCACTCCTTCTTCAAGCTTGGTATCCCAACTCTCATAAGTAAAACACAGTCCAATAATAATTTTGGTAGCATAACCTTATCAAGAATTATTGAGCTCATTTTCCCTTCTACACCATTTTTTTTATAGAAATATCCTAAATGACACATATCCTTATGCACAATTAATTATCTATTTAATTAATTTAATTAGTAATATTCACTCACACACTTGTCACACTCTCCCCAAGTTGCACAAGTAAATACCATTTTTAATTTATTTAAAAAGTCATTTTCCCTCACATTCTCCAATGTGTTTCTATTTTCTCTCTTAGTTGTCCCTTTGTTCCCCAAATTCTCATTTAATGAGTATCTCCTAACTAGATCTTAGTTAGAGTTGGATTAGGAGTCTTCTTCTAGTTAGACTAGTGGTAGCTTGACTCTAGATATTATTCTATGTATAAACTTATTATCTCATATTTTATTTCTTTCTATTTTAAAAATCCCTTTTATTATTTTCATGCACACATGTCCAACTTATCCAATCTTTAGATTTTATTCCCCTTTTTCCTAGAGTTTGATTATTCTCCAATCTTTTAAATCTTATGTCATAATTTATTTAATCCCTTAATTAAATTTAGACTTAGACTTAGGCTTAGGATTTTATTGAGATTTATAATTAATAAATTAACTGTTTAATTAATTAATTTAATCCAAAAAGGTCCAATCATTTAAATGTTTTCTAGGCCACCTAGATTTATTGACTCAAGTTTTTAATTACACAACGTGCCCTTCAAGACGCACCTTTGTGCTCCAAGGGTGCCACTCTCCTTTTGACTGGTTTCAAAAGTTTGTTTGGCCCTTGGAGTCAACACTCCACTTCGTCGACCTTGTGAGAGACTAAGGGATTCTAAGGAATAAGGACTCTGCATTATTGCACACTCCTTAGAAATCTTCGTGAGCGACTATCTCATTCCGCCCTCATGACATCGTGGACCTCTCAAAATAGGTAATCGTTAACCTACCATTCAAGCCATGATTAGAGTGCTAGTAGGCTATGATAGGGACGCTTCCACACCTCTCCCTCAAAGTCTGGTTTTCGTGCATGGCCCCTCTGCTCCTTATCTGAGTCAGATTAGAAAGCATAGTCAAGCCTGCATCCCCTGATAAAATCTGTGTCAATAATCCATCTACATAAATCATACTGTAATCAATCATATGTCACTAGTGCGTAAATAAAATAGTCAATCAAAATACAATTCACACCTTGACTCAATCCAAAGTGCAAGAAAGTCCATTGATGCCATCAACATCAATAACTTGTCATGTTTCATGCACTTAGGAAAACTCGTCAATAACATCTACCAATATATAAACATCAAATAATAATAAGTCACAACACATCATCATCATCATCATATATAATCCATAATCAAAACAAAATCACAATGTACCATAACTGGATCACTTACATGCAAGTGTCCTCAAAGAATAAGTCAATAAAAGTGTGCTCGATAGAGTGGGATGTTACACTTATGGGAGAAAACCTAGCTTGAAGGCGAGGCTACTCTTCTCTCTTTTCTCTGGTATGGAAATAATGTAAGTACACATAAGCATACTCTCTATGGAGTTATCTAAGACCTATGGAATGTTAGGCTACTACTGAGCATTAACCCCATTTGTTGTGCTCTCCAATTTCCTACTCTTAGTTGTTCTTCTCTGTTGTGGAAAAAAATACAATAACATAGAATGTAACCCCTTCTCCTCCTAGTGGCTCAGTATTTAACATCGCTCAATAGCCATCTAGGGATAGGTTTTTCAATTTATCAACCCTCAATTGTGATAGGGTTTTGAACCTTTAGAATATTCTTGAAATTACATATGTGGCTAGCCCCATTTCCATGAGTAATGGGGGTTGATGTGGCATCCTCTCATACCATGGTGGTTAACACGATAGTTCAACTTGTGGGGGGGAATAAATTTTTCATATGAGCTCTGACTGACTTTATTTTTGCACCATTGAAATGGTATCGATGTGTAGAATAGCATCAAAAGGTCCTAACTATGCTAGGAAATTTGTAACGCCAAAAAATGTCATTTGATGCCTCAAAATGGCTCTAGAAGGTTCCGGACCCCAATTTTCCAAATTATGACACAACTAAAATGAACCTACAAGTTTATGCCTCCATTTTTTCCACTCGGAAAGCATCGAGATAGATGAAAAATAGTATAATTATCTAGTTTAGATGATACCTCCCCATTAAGGGAGGATTTTGGTCCCCAAAATATTTACTAAATGAGGTGAGAAATTTTTCCTCTACCTTCTCATTAGAGTACCACTTTGGTTTTCTTAGAAGTCATCCTTTCAATCCAATTTTCCAAAGGTCATGTTACCCCTATATTATAGTTCTGGATCACTTCTGAAAAAACAATTCCTCTACCAACTCTACCTGAGCATCTGGTGGAAGGTAGGACATGATCCTCCTCTTGATCCAACATGGAGGGCTCATAGATTTTGATATTCTCCGCATTCACTACTGAGTAAATATACATATATGGGGGTATATTGAGTCTGTAGAAATTATCTCCCACTTTCTCCAATACCTCAAAAGGACCATACCATAGATCCTTGATATTGTTACTAGGACCTTGTAGTATTTCCTTATTTAGTTGTAACCATACTTTGTCTCCCACTCTAAATGTTCTCTCTATTCTGTGCTGGTCATGTCTAGCCTTGTAATTTTTTTGTGACTTCTTCAACATATCCTATATCTGAAAATGGATCTTCTTGATCTTCTCAACAATTTTGTCTACCTTTAATGCATCTCCTGTGAGGTCCTCCCTCACTCCTTGTTGTCCATGTAAAAAATATAAGGGTGAATATGTAAAATATCCAAAGAAAGTTTCAAAATGTGACTTACTAGTATAAGTGTGGATTGTTATGTTATAAGAGTGTTGTATATAGATTAGATTTTTCATCCCAGATCTTCAGGTGCTTCTGATTGTAACCGCTCAAAGCTGCACCAAAGTCATGTTGACTACTTTTGTCTTCCCATCTATCTGTGGATGAAATGTTGTATACCTCTTGAGCTTAGTTTCAATATTCTCCCACAATGTAGTCCAAAATGCATTGAGAAATCTGGTATCCCTATCTAAGATGATGTTCCTTGGTATCCCAAAGTGCACCTAGACCTGTTCAAATAAATTTGTTTCTTCTTGTTTTTACAAAGAATGAGAATGCACATTTTTCTAAACATGTCAAGTACCACAAATAAATAGTCATGTCCCTTCCTATTTTTTGGTAAACCTCCCACAAAGTCCATATAAATACTTTCCCAAGGTCGAGTGGGTACAAGTAAAAGATGGTATGGACCTTGCTTCCTATTGTTGGGCTTGATAGTACAACAAAGCATACATCCTATAATATATAGCGCTACATATTCTTAAATTTTGGGCCAATACACATAAATTTGTAATTTGGAAACTGTATTCCCAACACCAAAATCTCTTGCAACCTTGGAGGTGTGCTCCTCTTTGATAAGATGCAATTGTTCACCTTTAGGAACATAGAGCTTGTCGATCTTGTAGAGTAAACCATTCTGTAAATTATATTCATCCTTTTTGTCACCTTACTCTATATCAATTTGGCCCTGTAGCTACTAAAACACCTTAATGAACTCCTCATCTTTTGTGTATGCCTCTCTATATGTATCATGGGTAAAAGGCTCCATGTGCATCAAAGTTCTCAAAGTTTTAATATTAGATGTGGGTGGCCTTGAAAGCATGTAAGCCAACTTGTTTGTTCTACCCTTCTTATACTTTATGACCAAATGAAATTGTTGTAAGAACTCCATTCATGTAACATACCCAACCCCCTTAAACTCACTTAGGCTAGTGGGGAATTCATTTTTCTTCCTTTTTCCACTAAAATCATACTCGGGTTTCTATAAGAATCCCCATGTCTGAGTCCTAATTACAACAAATTCCCTTCTCAAAATTTTCCAAGGCCTGTAGGGGTATATACATCCTTAATCAAATGGCTATGATCACCCCTCAACATCAGGTTGACAATATAAGGCACCTCAAAATCTCTCTCATTGGAGTCAATTGTATACCAATTCAAAGTCCACTCCAACAATTCTTGTTGGTAAATCATATGGTCCTTAGAGACAAAGATCGACAGTTGCAATTTCTTTGAATCCTTCAGGGGTTTCTTCTAAGTCTTTCTTGAGACTCTACCAAACCTCGAGAGTTTTGAAGTTCACTCTTAACCTTTCTAAGGAATTTATTTTGAATATTAGATAATGATTTACAGATACTACAAGATTTCCAATTAAAAATAGAAGGTTAACACATGGTTTTGATTGCTTAACCCTTACCAGGAACTGCCAAGTACCAAGGCATTCTTGTAATCTCACAATATTAATATTGTGTCCATATCTTGCAAACTTTCCTCTCAAGAATGCAAGATTCTTGTGGACATACATTTTACATACACCACTTACTCATGTTCAAAAGTTATTAGATTAATAGTAAATCAAACAAGCATATTCCACTTTACTCTAGAGTTCAATATTTCCATATGTATCTTTCATATCCATCAGTCAATCATATCATTATATTTACAACACTAAACATATATTAAAAAAGTAAAATAAACACTTATTTGTTCAGAAGTTGTAACAACTAGCCAACTGACTGAGAGAGGATATCTTTCCTCCCAACCTTAGGCCATACTGCAGAGTTCCTTCCTATAGTATGCCACCCCAATGCCAAGACATGATACGACAAGGATAATGATTCAACTAGTTTTTCATTCTCAAGATGATTCAGGGATGTTACTCTCCTTCGCCCACTGATAATAGTAGAATTCCCCCCCTCCCCACTGATCTTAGGGCCTCTACAAGTTTATCAAGTAGTTTATCAACTAGATTTCCTTTACATAAGGGATTCCCTTCTCTGCTAAACAAAACCTCAGAAACCTCCCCTTACCAGTGCAAGTTTCTATCTAGTAAGTACCAAGTTGTGTCCCTCTATTTCTCGAGTTTAGATCTAGGTATTCTTTATTTCAAGGTGATCATCAATAACTTGAATGAGATTTCCTATTTTCTTAAAGGAAATCTCTCCAATTTATTATCTTCTTCAGTTATGAGCTGAGAACGCCTCTATTATTTGCGTCCTCTATGCTTTGAACACTATTCTTGGTGATCCTATCACTCTCTCCTTATTTCTCTAGATTAATGCCTTTATTATTTGTGTGCTCTATGCTTTGAACACCATTCTTGGTGATCCTATCACTCTTTCCTTATTTATCTAGATTCTGTTTCTTTTTTGTGCAAGTGTTCACACTCTCCCTTTTTTGTCTCTGCGTCTTCTTCCTTTTTTGGTCATCCCATGGTGGTTTTTCACTTCTGGCCTTTCTTCCTCAACCCCTCGATATTCCCGTGTCTTTTCTATATACGTGACCTGCAGTCTGGTCCAAATTATTGAGGGGGGAATTCATGCATGTCCTCTTCATCAAGTCACTCCATTAACACTTTTCCTTCTTCAAGAGATCATAATCATAAAGAATTATTAACTGCCTCAACCACCATTCTTACTTCCATTACTAGTCATGTGGCTCCATACAGACTTAGTACATTGGTAGGTGTGTGCTTATGCCTTGTAAGCATAATTTGGCTTGATAAGAAAACTTTCTATTGTCTTCAAAAAAACATCTCAGATCCACCTTTCCAACTTACTTCATCAAATATAGCTTCATCAATTCCCACTTGTGTATCATGGATTGTACTTTGAAGGATTTTCCCTCTCTATCAGTTGTCTAGTGTATTTCATTAATAAAAACATGATTACAAAATTCATAAAAACGATCATATGAATTATTAAGCATAATTACAGTTATGGGGGAAAACAGGGTGTTACATTCCCCTCCCCCTTAAAGAAACACCATCCTCATTGTTTTAAAACACCATGTATATACAATTATATAGAAAACCAAAATGGATATTCCAATATCATGGCATCATCCAGTTCCCATGTAGCCTCATCTGCTCCAAAGTGCTTCCATTGCACCTTGACATGCATGATGGCTCGATTCTGGAGCATTTTTTCTCTCCTGTCCAGGATGAATTGAGGTTCAGGATAGAATTCTCCCTCTAGTTCCATCTGTATCACAATCCAATCAATTACATGATTAGAGTCATAAACATATTTCTTTAACAAAGACACATGGAAATATTATGAGCTATAACAATAGGTGGTAACGCAAATTGGTACACTACTAGTCCCACTCTCTCTAGAACTTCAAATGGTCCACAATAGTGGGGTGCCAACTTAGCACACATTCCCATTCTCACTAAATTCTCTTGGGTTCCACTCAAAGATACACATGATCTCCCACTTTGAACTCTCTATTAGTTCTCTTGCTGTCTGCATAACTCTTTTGTCTATCTTGAGATACCTTCATATTTTTCCTTATCTTAACCATTGCATGTTCCATTTACTTTAGAAACTTCGTTCCAAGGGTATTCTTTTCCACTGTATTTTCCAAAATGACTATAAATCTTCACTTCCTTCCATACAAAACCTCAAATGGGCTCATTTTCAATGATTCTTGGTAACCATTGTTGTTGGAAAACTATTCCAAAGGTAGATATTCTTCCCACAGTTTGGTCTGATGCATAACATCCATCCTCAACATGTACTCAAGAACTTTGTTCACTCTTTTGGTCTGGCCATCTGTTTGAGGATGGTAGGTCATGCTAAACTCAAATTTCATTCCCAAGAATGCAAACAAACGTTTCCAGAAATTTGAAGTGAACTCGCATCTCTGTCTAAGATTATGGTCTTAGGCAGACCATACAATCTGAAAATTTCCTTCACAAAAATGTTGAGCAACATTTATGTCTTTGAAAGTATATTTAATGGGAATGAAGTGAGATTCCTTGTTCAACTTGTCTACTACAACCATGATTACATCATGTTGTTTGATTATTTTTAGTAAATCGGTAATAAAGTCTATGGAAATTGTTTCCCATTTCCATTCCAGAATAGGCAAAGGCTACAATATCCTAGCATGATGTTTGTACTCCAGTTTCACATGTTGACACTCCAAACACTTAGTGATGCATTTAGAAATGTCCTGCTTCATTCCATGCCAATAGTACATTTGTCTTACTGCTATCACCATTTTCAAGTAACCAGGATGACCTACATATGGTCTCCTGTGGAACTCCTCCATAACCAGGTGCCTCAAATCTATTGAAATAGGAACATATATCCTTTTTTTATAGAACAACAAGATATCATCCCCAAAATGATATTCTTTATACTTCCTTTCACTAGGTTTTTGTTGTAACCCTTTTCTTACTTGACTGAAGAATTCATCTTCCTGCAAGAGGGTTTTAATCCTATGCTTGACATCAGATTCTCCTACAGTTGTTGTTGCTAAGTGTACTACTTGTACACTACAACTGAGTGCATATGCCACTCTATTCTCCTTTCCTTTTATTTTTTTTATCTCAAAAGATAATTCGTTGATCAATGCCATCCATCTGGTTTGTCTAGCATTCAAACTCAACTGCTCAAATCAATACTTCAGACCACGATGTTCTATCATTAGGAAAAACCTTCTTTCAAGTAAGTAATGTCTCCACATCTTCAATGCATGCACAATTGTTGCAAGTTGCATATCATGGGTAAAATAATTCTGCTCATGCTCATTGAAATTTTGTGATTCATAGAAAATTAGTTGTCCTTCTTGAATAATAACTCCACCAAGTCCTTCTTTGCAATAATCATTGAAAACTAGTAAATATCTCTTAGGTTCTACAATATTCAAAACATGGGCATTAGTTAAGAGATGCTTCAGCTACTGAAAATTGGCTTCACATTCTGGTGACCACACAAATTTCATCCCCTTCATTAATGAGGTTAACAATCTTGTAAAATACCTTTATGTACATCCTGTATTACCCAACCAATCACATAAAATATCTTACTTCAATTACATTCCTAGGGGTAGGCCAATCCATGATTTCCTTGATTTTTTTGGGATCTACTGCCACTCCTTCTGCTGAGATTATGTGGCCTATATATTGGATTTCATTTTGAAATAAGTCACACTTTATAAACTTAGAATACATCTGGTTCTCTCTCAACACCTTTAGAATTATTCTAAGGTGATATTCATGCTCTTCTCTAGTCTTGGAATACACCAAAATTTCATCCACAAACACTAAGACAAAATTCTTGTCTAGGTACTTGCTAAGAACACTATTCATTAAACATATGGATGTGGTCGGTGCATTTGTAAGCCCAAATGTAACCAATACAAACTGATAGTGTCCATACCTCATTCTAAAGGTCATCTTGTGGATGTCCTCATCCTTAATTCTGACTTGATGATATCTAGACCTCAAATCAATCTTTGAGAAGATTGCAGCTCCTATAAGATGGTTAAATAGATCATATTCCCTGAGAAAAGGATACTTGTTCTTGATTCTCATCTTATTCAATGGTCTATAGTCAAAACACAATCTCAATATATCATCCTTCTTCTTCACAAATAGGGCTATTGCTCCCCATGGGGACACACTCGACCCGATGTCACCTTTATCCAAAATTTCTTTTAGTTGTACCTTCAACTGCACCAACTCTTGTCTGCTCATCCTGTAGGGAACTTTGGATTTTGGTACTACTCTAGGCACTAGATCTATGGAAAAATCAAGATCTCTCCTTGGAGGTAATCCAAGAACCTCCTCTGGAAACACATCCTTAAACTCCCACAATATACGGTGATATTCATGCTTTATATCCTTGATCTATATTGAGTTAAGAAATTGTATAAGATACAAGGGACACCCTTTTTGACTGAACTTTCTTAAGTTTCAATGTTCATATTTGTCTCACTGAAACTAGCTTTCGAATGCCTTGCAAAACTCTTATATTTCCTTCTTCATCTTCACATTCCAAAATCTTTTCATAAAGATTCATTTTTTCCTTATGGGAATATAGCCATTCCATACCCAAAAACACATCATATTATCCTAGGGGAATAATATTCAAGGTTGCTTGAGTCTGTAATCCATTCATTTCAATTGGAAAAGCTTCTATGACCTCAGCCATTTTCCTCTTATTTCCAGTGGCCAAATAAGCCAACCAATCTCTTACATGTTTCTTTCTTTATAATAAACATGCCTCAATAGATCAAGGTGACACATAACTAAGGTTAGATCCAGGTTAAATTAAAATAGAAATAGGTTGATTGGAAATAATATCTTCCAACTCCACCACAAAATCTTGGTGGTCTTCTTGTTGATTTTCCACAGCTGCATATATCTTTGGTACACTTCTATCCACATCATTGATCATAATTTCTTCTTGTGCATGATACACCTTCTTCCTATCATGTTTTCTATCAGGACAATCCCTCAATAGGTGTGGTTCTCAACAACCCCAACATTGTAGAGGTCCATTTTTTGGTTACTCTACTCTTTCTCTTTCTTACTCTATTGTCTTATTTCCACTCTGAGATGGAAAATTGTATCGATGCACACTTATTCTTGGTTGAGAAAAATATGCACCTTTCTTTGGATTCTTGTATGAAAAGGACTTGAATCCCTTTTTCTAGAATATTCTCTTGTATTTTCTCTTCCAAATCCTTAGGAGGCTCTTGCTTAAGTTTAGACTGGTCACAAAAACACTTGGCCTTCCTTATAGTGTCCTCCAATGTCTTCGGCTAATCAAACTCAATAATGTCTTGGTAGGAATGTGGCAATCCATTGAGAAAACATTGCACTCTTTCTTTCTCATCCTTGAGGTAAGGGACATACCTCAACAACTCCATAAAACTCTTGGAATATGCATCAATAGTAAGTTGTCCCAACTTATGCTCATGTAATTCTCTAATTTTTTCATCATAATACTTTTATGATACATATGCCTTTTGAAAGTACTTTTCAAATTGCTTCCAAGTTAGTTTTCTTTCCTTCAAGACTTTGATTTCCTTGAGATATTCCCTCCAAATGGAAGCTCCTCCATTCAAGTTTAAAATATAAATTCTTGCCTTGGTATTATCAAAGTAATTATGCACCCGAAAGTACTTCTTCAAACCAAACAACCATGCCTTGATGATATAGGTGGATATTGGTGGCCACCCACCTTTTCCAACTCAGTCAAAATAGTTTTCTAGCAATTTTGGCAATTTACTATTTTTAGTAGTTTTTAACTTTCGGGGCCATTTTGAGGGCCTAAATGAAGGTTTTTCGGGATTGATATTCTCAATGATAGTCAAAGTCTCTGATTTATCCCCAAAAATGAATCTCCTTGACGATTCCTTTCCAACGGGATATCATGCACCTAAAACAGAGATCATATGCAAAAGTTACGACCCCGAGAAGTTGATGTGCTAAGCTACCCAAACAATGCCCACATGACTTTTGGCGCTTCATCTCCTAGGGTTAGGTTTTTGGATTTCTAGGGTTTTTGGCATTCCTGTTTATTGTAAAAAGGCCTTCATATCCTCATTGTAATCATCTTCTTGTGAATGAGCACAGTCGTCACATCTCTTCACAGAGATAAGCCACCACCATTCCAACAAGCTTGTTTTCCACTGCATTTTACAGTTTCAACTTATTTCCTTATTGAATAGAAAACCAATTTTATTGTATCTCTTTTATTCTGTGTTAAGCATATTTTAATAATCTGTATTCATTTCGTTGTTCTCATAAAATTTAGATCAGTGGTATCAGATTGGTCTACTCCTTGTCGTCTTAATGCATGTCCCCAACGAGGTCAGGGTACAAAGAGGTGGGTCTCGAGCTTGTTTCTCTTGAGGACAAAATATCTCACACTCCCAAGAGACATCTCATGGTAGGAGAAAATATATATGATAGGATAGGATATCCTTTCAAAATTTTGTTTGAGTAAGCCCTTACACAACAGAGGAACGAGATGATGGATAGTTTCACGCAAATCCTTTGGTGACTACCAACAGGTGAAGCATATTCCTCGAGTGGAGGCGTCGTCCCCTTCAAGGTACAAATAAACTTAGATATTCCTATATTTGAAGGTCATATAGACGCAGATGATGTAGACAAGTGGTTGAATCTACTAGAAAGGTATTTTTCTATCCATAACTTTTCGAATAGAGAAAAGATTACTTTTCCACTCCTCAAAGTCGGTGGGAAACATTCTGTGAACAAAAGGAAACAAAGGAAACCTCAATATTTACAGTCCCAACCACCTGGGAATCCTTTAGGGATGCTATTAAGGAACAATATTACCCTGTTGGAAGTTATGATGACTTGTATACCAAATGGACCACACTGCAACAAGAAAGAGACCAAGCAGTGCCAGAATTCACAAATATCTTCCATACCTTGCGCACCAAGCTGGGTATCAAATATTCAGAGTGACATATGGTACTCAAGTATTGTGGTGCTCTGCATATATATTTCCAGACTGAAATGGAATTTATGGACATCTCGTCCTTGGGTGCGACCTACCAACACGCTATCAAAATCGAGCAGAAGCTCAAACAAAAGGCGCGACAATTTGGGCCTGGGAACCCCTCACAAAAAAAGTGAGGAAGGGGTGGCCCCAACCAATAGAACAAAGGATAGAGAAAATATGGACAATATCAGGACAACTAGTCCAAGATGCAAGAAAAAAAGGACACCAGAAAGACAAAGAAAGATACCGAGAAGTGGTGCGACTTCCATAAGACCCCTTGGCATAACACTACTGACTGTCGCTCAAAGCAGTCACTGGTGGCCGAAGTGAAAGAATATGAATCATATGCAGGTTATGACAATGATTCAAAACTAGAAAGGGGAAGACAGATCATTGACGTAGAACCCAGTGCCACCGTTGCTACCACCAAGCTCCAGCCTAGTGAACCAAACGAGCTAGAAGAAGGCAAGCACCTCTTCCATTCACAGATGTGGGTAAAAGGCACCCCGCTTCACTTTATTGTTGATGGCAGTATCTAGAAGAAACTCATGTTAGCAGAGGTCATCAAGCCCCTGGCCTTGACGACAATGCCACACCCACAACCCTACACCATTGGATGGCTCCACCAAGGAAGCGATCTTCATGTCATCCAACAGTGTCGACTATCGTATGACATCAAGCCCTTCAAAGACGAGGTATTATGTGATGTTTCTCCTCTCTAAGATTGTAATGTTTTTTTTGGCCAACCTTATTTATGGAAACGTCATGTTGTATGTGAGTCTAGGCCTCGTAGTGTTATTATTACTTTGAAAAGGAAATTGTACAGGATACCCGAGGCAATCCCTCCTAGTGCTATTTCCTTGATCTCTGTCAAGCAATGCAGGAAGGTCATCTCTCAAATCGGGAAATTTGTCTTCTTCATGATTCACTCTCAGAGTGAGTGAAATATCGTAGCCACATCTAGGGCCTCAACGGCCGATCTCTCCACACAACAAAAGCTAGTGGATAAGGTCATGGAAGAATACTCAAATATCTTGTCCTTTCCTAACAGGGTACCTCTGCAGTGCCAGGTCAAGCATCCCATCAATCTGATCTCAGGTGCACTGCTACCCAATGGGCCAGTCTACCGCTGCTCTCTATTAGAAAATGGGGAGCTCAAAAGGTAGATCCAAGAACTTCTCCACAAGGGGCACATACATCTCAAATCATCACCTTATGGGAGCCTAATCATGCTGGTGCAGAAGAAAGATGGGACATGGTGACTCTGCATTGATTACCGAGCCCTGAATAAAATCACACTCTGAAACTGCTACCCAATTCCCTGAATCGACGGCCTCCTTGATTAGCTCACGGGGGGAAAATACTTCAGTAATATTGATTTGGAGTATGGCTACCACCAGTTCCCAATAGAACAAGAAGATGTATGGAAGACCACCTTCAAGTCAAAAGAAGATCTTTTTGAATGGCTAGTCATGCCCTTTGGCTCGACAAATGCTCCAACAAAGTTTATGAGGATGATGGAAGATATCCTATGACCTTTCACCAATACTTTTGTGGTGGTTTATGTGGATGACATCCTCATATACAACAAGACTTGGGCAGAACACTTGCAGCATATTCAATAGGTTCTCCACACTCTGTGATAGCACAAACTATATGGAAACTTGAAAAAATTATCCTTCGGCATGGACAGGGTCTATTACTGAGGCTACATAATTTTTATCATGGTGTGCATGTGGATCCAACCAATATCTAGGTCATCCATGACTGGCCAACCCCAACCACACTCACTGGAATTCATAGCTTCTTGGGCCTTGCCAATTTTTATCGCAGGTTCATTTTGGGATTCTCTCATATCGCATGGGCCCTCAGCCATATAACCAAGGTGGCAGTAAGGAAAACTTTGTGTGGGGCCTGTCCCAACAACAAGCCTTCGTTGACTTGAAGAAGTGTTTGTTCTCATCCCCAGTACTTTCATTATCTAACCTACAACCTCCCTTTGAGATCGAGAAATATGCTTCAAACTATGTTGTGGGAATCATTCTCACTTAACACGGCCACCCCATGGCATATCATAGTGATACACTATTAGATGTTGTTTGTAAGTACCCTAATTACGAAAAAAAAATGTACTCCATTATGCAATCCTATCGTTAGTGGATGCATTACATTCTTTGGAAGGAGACATTCATCCACATTGATAACAAGCCACTACAGTTCATACAGACCCATGGAAAATTGCAGAATGACTACCATCAAAAGTGGTCCACATACTTACAGCAGTTCCACCTCAACATCATGTATAAAACAGGAAGTACCAACCTAGTTGTTGATTTCCTCAGCCAACCTCCAGTTGTAGCACTCAGCACAGTGCTAGACTCTTGTGGCCACGAGACCTCTGGATGGCCCCTCCTATATGAGACAAACCCTAAGTTCTCCACCACCTACAAAATGTTGGGCGCAAACTCAGTGGTCACTAATTTCCATCTTCAATATGGGTTGTTGTGTCGTCTGGTCCATGTCTGTGTTCCATAAAGCAAGTGCACGAATATTATTTGGGAATCTCACTACAGTCGGGTGGTAGGACACTTTGGCATCAAAAATACAGTAACAGTGTTGCATAAACATTTCTACTGATTGAAACTTCGACAGGATTTCGGCAAGTATATCAGGTCTTGCACCACCTGCGTTATTGCCAAAATGAACACTAAGAAAAAGGGACTGTACATCCCTCTTCCTAATCTGAATAGGCCATGGGAATCCCTCTCAATGGAATACATGTCAGGACTCCCATACACCAAGAGGGGAAATGATTGTGTTTTTGTGGTTGTTGATTGCTTTCCCAAGATGGCAATTCTAGTCACCTACAAGAAGAACATCACAGCAGAAGCCACTGCCAAGATCTTATTTGAATGAGTATGGGTATATTTTTGGATCCCACAAACCATTATCTCATACCGTTATAGTCAGTTCCTCAACACATTCTGGTCGAGCCTTTGGTCACTATTGGATACCAAGCTCACCAAATCCACTGCCTTCCACCCCCAGGTAGATGGCCAAACTGAGGTCATCAATCAGATGATCGTACATATCCTGCACATGTACAATTCAAAAGACCCTCACACATTGGATGAGAGTCTTCCCTACATACATCATAGCTACAATCGAAACCTGCATAGCTCAACTGGCCACAATCCCTTTCAGGTGGGGCTAGGATTCCAACCATTGGGCCCCATGGATGTTGCACTACCCCTGGTGACCACCTCATCCAACACATCCCCTGCTCCACCCGAAGAAGACAAGGCCACCTGGTTCATTGATTATATCCAACACATCCGACAATAGGTTTAGGATATTCTACAGAAGTCTAATGCCAAGTACAAGCAGCGCCATGATCAACATCGAGTGCCACATAATTTTAAGGTGGGAGACAAAGTTTGGTTGCACTTGCAGAAAGAATGCCTTACAAGGCCCCATAGGAAGCTTTCCCCACTCTGTTATGGGACATATTCCATCACCAAGGCTATGGGTGACAACTCTTTTAATCTCAACATTCCCCCTTTTTTTGGCCTGCACCCAGTCTTCAATGTGGCTCTCCTTCGACCATATTTCCCACCATTATTGGACACCTCAGAGATAGAAAAGGAGTTGAAAGAAACATAGCTCAACCTTGATTTCATGCAAAAGGAATCCAATGATCATATTGTGGACATACAAATCAAGGGAACTTGACAGTAAAGGATCCATCTTTATCGTGTCGTCAAAGCAGGGAACCTCCTACACCAAGGCAAGTGGCTCACCCGAGGCCAAATTCAGTAGAAATTTCCTCATCTGATGGGGGAAATCTACAAAATGCAGACCATTGATTCCTAATGAGGGAGGATTTATCCAGGTGGATATCGGTGGCCACCCACCTTTTCCAACTCAGTCAAAACATATTTTTGGCAATTTACTATTTTTAGCAGTTTTTAACTTCCAGGGCCATTTTGAGGGCCTAAATGAAGGCTTTTTAGGATGTATATTCTCAATGATATCCAAAGGCTCTGATTGATCCCCCAAAATGAATCTCCTCGACAATACCTTTCCAATGGGCTATCATGCACCTAAAACAGAGATAGTATGCAAACGTTATGACCTCAGGAAGTTGATGTACTAACTTACCCAAATAGGGCCCACATGACTTTTGGCGCTTCATATCCTAGGGTTAGGTTTTTAGATGTATAAGGTTTTTGGCATTCCTGTTTATTGAAAAAATTCCTTCAGAGCCTCATTTTAATCATCTTCTTGCAAATGAGCGCAACTGTCACATCTCTTCTCAGAGATAAGCTGCCACCATTCCAGCAAGCTTGTTTTCCGCTGCATTTTACAGTTTCAGCTTATTTCCTTATTGAATAGAAAACCAGTTTTTTCTGTTCTAAGACTTTTGCAACCATTGTTTTGATAAAAAAGTTCTTTCGGATTCATCGCATAGGTTTTTGATATTTGACATTTCGGACCAAACCAGTGTGGTCCATCATCAGGAAAAATATTATGAGATATGAAGGAAAAAAGATATAACAAGTGTAAATAAATACTTGAAAAGTTGTTATGAAGAGCCGACTTATTAAATCAGGAATTATAAAACTTAAGAAAATTATTTGTTTGTTTATTAATTATTTTTTTTTTGTTTATTATTTATTTATTTGTTTGTTTGTTTATTAATTATTTATTAAGAGCCGACTTATTAAAATGAAAAAATAAAACCTAGAAAAATTATAAATTATTCATATGGGTTAGTGTTGGGATCCAATTTTGACTAATTTTCCATCCATCATCTCTGTTTAGATTGTTAGGTTGTTTATCAATTTCGATTGCTTCTCTGAATTTCCTATTGTGATAGTGATCTATCTTGGCAAGAATTTTGGCATCTTCAATACAAATGTGATGTTTAGTTTTGTCTGAATGTTCTGCGAGAGCTGAGGGAAGAGTGTGATTGTGTTTGATGTCATTGGCATGTTGTTGAATCCTAATTCTAAAGGAACGACCTGTTTCTCCTATGTATTGTTTAACACACGAGCACAGGACCATATAGACACCTTATTTCTCGATGGGATCAACATAGTCTTTGAATGATATAAGGTAATTTCTAATAGTGTTTAAGGGTTTGCAAGTTTCCCCAATGCTTTTCTTCTTTAAAATCCTAGCAAGCTTGTCTGTTGTCCCTTGTATGTAGGGTAAGAAAACCTTGGACACATCATTATTTGTTTGTTCTTTATTCCTAGGTGTTTTAGTGGCATTTTGAAAATCTTTTATCACCTGATGTTTTTTATAGCCATTATCTTTAAAAACATTGAGGAGGTGATTTTTCTCTTCCTCAAGGTGTTCATCATCATAAATTCTGAAGGATCTAGTGGCTAAGGTGTTGAGAACACCTAGATTTTGGGAGGGGTGATGATGGGAATTGGCATGAAGGTATTGTTCGGTGTGATTTTTCTTCCTATAAACTTGGTGGGATAAGGATCCATAAGGTCTTTTTGTGACCCTGACATCTAGAAAAGGAGGACTACCTTGAGGAAGAGAATTTCTTATTTTTTCATTTTAATAAGTCGGCTCTTAATAAATAATTAATAAACAAAAAAATAAATAATTAATTAATAAACAAAACAAATAAATAATTAATAAACAAACAAATAATTTTCTTAAGTTTTATAATTCTTGATTTCATAAGTCGGCTCTTCATAACAACTTTTCAAGTATTTATTTACACTTGTTATATCTTTTTTCCTTCATATATCATAATATTTTTCTTGATGATGGACCACACTGGTTTGGTCCGAAACGTCGAATATCAAAAACCTATGTGATGAATCCGAAAGAACTTTTTGATCAAACCAGTTTTACTGTATCTCTATTATTCTGTGTTAAGCATCTTTTAATAATCTGTAATCATTTTGTTCTGCTCATAAAATCAAGATCACTTGAATTATTCTCCTTTCTTAATTTCTCCATCGAAGGTAGGTAGTTTATCCTTATTGAATTATTTAGTCAGAGAACTCTAAGAATTTCTCTTCTTTTTCTTCTTAGGGGAACTTGACCCTATGCCACTAAGAATGTTTCTTCTTTGGCCCCATGGTTGAGACAAATTATATGAATTTGTTACTCACCTTAATAAACAATCCGATCACATCAAATTCACTATGGAGCTTGAAAATAATGGTAGTCTTCCTTTTCTAGATGTCAGGGTCACAAAAAGACTTGATGGATTCTTATCCCACCAAGTTTATAGGAAGAAAAATCACACCGAACAATACCTTAATGCCAATTACCATCATCACCCCTCCCAAAAACTAGGTGTTCTCAACACCTTAGCCACTAGAGCCTTCATAATTTCTGATGATGAACACCTTGAGGAAGAGAAAAATCACCTCCTGAATGTTTTTAAAGATGCTGGCTATAAAAAACATCAGGTGATGAAAGCTTTTCAAAATGCCACTAAAACACCTAGGAATAAAGAACAAACAAATAATGATGTGTCCAAGGTTTTCTTACCCTACATACAAGGGACAACAGACAAGCTTGCTAGGATTTTAAAGAAGAAAAGCATTGGGGCAACTTTCAAACCCTTAAACACTATTAGGAATTCCCTTAAGTCAGTCAAATACTATGTTGATCACATTGAGAAAAAAAGTGTCTATATGATCCCGTGCTCATGTGGTAAATAATACATACGAGAAACAGGTCGTTCCTTTAGAATTAGGATTCAAGAACATGCCGCTGACATCAAACACAATCGCACTCATCCCTCAACTCTCGCAGAACATTCAGACAAAACTAAACATCACATTTGTATTGAAGACGCCAAAATTCTTGCCAAGATAGATCACTATCACAATAGGAAATTCAGAGAAGCAATCGAAATTGATAAACAAACTAACAATCTAAACAGAGATGATGGATGGAAAATTAGTCAAAATTGGATCCCAACACTAACCAATATGAATAATTTATAATTTTTCTAGGTTTTATTTTTTCATTTTAATAAGTCGGCTCTTAATAATTAATTAATAAACAAACAAATAATTAATTAATTAATAAACAAAAGAAATAAATAATTAATAAACAAACAAATAATTTTCTTAAGTTTTATAATTCCTGATTTCATAAGTCGGCTCTTCATAACAACTTTTCAAGTATTTATTTACACTTGTTATATCTTTTTTCCTTCATATCTCATAATATTTTTCCTGATGATGGACCACACTAGTTTGGTCCGAAACATTGAATATCAAAAACCTATGCGATGAATCTGAAAGAACTTTCTGATCAAAACCAGTTTTACTGCATCTCTATTATTCTGTGTTAAGCATATTTTAACAATCTATAATCATTTCGTTCTGCTCATAAAATCTAGATCACTTGAATTATTCCCCTTTCTTAATTTCTCCATCAAAGGTAGGTGGTTTATCCTTCTTGAATTATTTATTCAGAGAACTCTAAGAATGTCTCTTCTTTTTCTTCTTAGGGGAACTTGACCCTATGCCACTATTGTATAGCTCTATCGAGGTAGTCTTACTTCTAGATGACTCTGTGGAAATGCTTCCACTAGATCTACCCTTCTTGGCATCCCGATGCCTCTTCTAGGAATAACTTCTTCCCACATTACTATGGCCTGGCCCATGCCTTTGCGAATCCAATGGGGTCTTCAAATTTTTTGAATATAGTAACTTAACATTACTGGGGCCTTGTTGCAAATGTTTTTTGAATTTTTGATAAGATTTTCAGTAACACTACATTCAACTTTGCTTGTTTGGCCTGATCTCTCGTGAACCTCTCATTATCTTCCTTCAGACTTCTAAAAATGGCCATCAAATATGGAGGATTTTCTCTATCCCTTTGGCCATGAGATTCCTCATCTCTGAGATGTGAGGTGTCTTCCATGTTTCACTGCACCATCCACCTCTTCTTTCCTTTCAATATATCCTACGTGTTGAAACAATAGCCATGATTAGTAATTATATCAACATTTTAAAAGATGCATACCAAGAAAAATTAAAAGCTTTCAAAAACAATTTTAAGTAGCCTCGGTGGCCCATTCAAGCCTAGAGTTTGAACCTCACTATGATACCACTATGTAACACACCCAATCTCCTTAAAATCACTTAATCTGGTGAGGCATTCAATTTTCTTTCCTTTTTCCACTAAATTCATACTCGGGGTTTCTCTAAGAATCCCCATGTCTATTTCCCAATTACAACAAACCCCTTCTCGAATTTTGTCAAGGACTCTAGTGTTCTATATGTCCTTAATCATATGGCTAGGAACACCCCTCGACATCGGGTTGACAATCTAAGGCACCTCAAACTCTCTCTTATTGGAGTCAACTATGTACCAATTCAAAATCAACTCCGACAGGCCTTCTTCGACGATTCTTGTTGGTAAATCCAATGGTCCTTCGGAAAAAATATTGATGGTTTTGATTTCCTTGAGGCCTCCAATTACTTGGTGGTTATTCCCTACTTTGTTTGGTATTTTTAAGTGGATAAGTGGGACCCACAACAGATCTATGGTTGTCATTTCCTATCAGCCACCTTGCCATCAACGACTCATATTTACCCTTGGATCCTTCACCATCAGAATCTCTACACTTTGACATTCAGGACCACTCCGAAAACCTTTTCTGTGACATATTTGACGGTCCTCAATCACACCATGTAGTGATCTAGGTTCACTCATATGTCACAATCACTTAGAGATAACGTTCATAGGGCCAACTTTCTAGGGTCGAGCTATACTAGATCCAATGATTGAGATCTAGTAGGACACTCCCCAAGAGATTTACGATCCTTGGACTCCTCCATCATTGGACTCCTACCCTAGCCTCTTCGCAACACCTCTGATAGACCTTACCTAGACATACTAACAACTAGATCCAATGACCCAAATTTCAACATAATCGTTCTCTGATATATCGATAGTTCAAGTTAACTCGAATTTTCCCCTTATCGAGGTCTTAATACAATCCCTCACTTGGTCTCTCTAATGGTAGTTCCATCCTACCCATGGTCTAGATATATTTACTTTGCCGAACTGACGGCTACGAACCATATCAACTTAAAACATTGATCTTTCTCAAGGAGACAGTTTTGAAATCTAGACTTCAACATTCAAGGTTTTCTTCTAAGTCTTTTCTAAGACTCTACCAACCCTCGAGAGTTATGAATTTCACTCTTAACTTGGATAAGGAATTTATTTTTAAGATTGGATGAGGATTGACCTACACTGTAAGATTTCCAATTAAAAACAAAAGGTTCCCACAAGGTTTTGATTCCTTAACCCTTACTGGGACTTTCCAAGTATCAAGTCATTCATGTCATCTCACAATATGATTATTTTGCCCATATCTTGCAAAATTTCCTCTCAAGTTTGCTATATTATCATGGACATACATTATACATACACTACTTACTCATGTTAAAAAATTATTAGATAAATAGTAAATAAAACAATAATATTATGCTTTACTCTAGAGTTCAATATTTCCATACATATCTTCACATTCATGAGTCAATCATATCATTATATTTACAACACTAAACATATTTTAAACAAGTCAAATAAATACTTATCTCATCAGAACTTGTAACAACTAGCCAACCAAATAAGAGAGAACACATTTCCTCCCAACCTTAGGCCATACTGCAGAGTGCCTTCCTATAGTATGCCACCCTGTGCCAAGCCATGATACCGTAAGGGAAATGATTCAGTGGGTTTTTCAATATCAAGAATATTTGGGAAGGTTACTCTCCTTCCCCCACTGACAACAACATAATTTCCCCCCTTCCCACTGAGCTTAAGGTCTCTACAGGTTTATCAAGTAGTTTATTAACTTGATTTCCTCTAAACAAGGGAGTCCCTTCTGTATTAAATAGTCCCTCTGTGACCTCCCCTTACCAATGTCGGTTTCTATCCAGTAAGTACCAAGTTGTATTCCTCTATTTCTCCAGTCTAGACCTAAGTATTCTCTATTTCAGGTTCATCATCAATAACTTGGATGAGCTTCCTATTTTATTCAAGGAAATCTCTTCAGTTTCTTCTCTTCTTCACTTCCAAGCTGGAGAATGTCTTTTTTATCTGTGTTCTCTATGCTCTGGACACCATTCTTGGTGATCATGTTTATATCTCCTCCTTTCTCTATCCTCTTCTTCTTTTTTGTGTGAGCATGCACACTCTCCCTTACCTGTCTCTTTGTCTTCTCCCTCTATTGGTCGTCCCGTGGTGTTTTTCCATTTTTGTCCTTTTATTCTTCCACCCCTCAGGATTCTAATGGATTTTTTGTAGATGTAACCTGTAGTCTACTATGAATTAATGAGAGGGAAATTCCGTTCATTTCCTCTTTGTTAGGTCACTTTGTTGACCCTTTTCCTTCTTCAAGAGTTCATAACTGTCAACAATTATTAACTGCTTCAACCACCAGTATGACTTCAATTATTGGTCATGTGGATCCCTACAGACCTAGTGCATTTTTAGGTGTGTGTTTATTCCTTGTCATCATAAGCTGGCTTGCTAAGAAATCTTTCTATTTTCTTCACAAAAACATCTCAGATCCACTTTTTCAACTTACTTCATTAATTTCAACTTCATCAATTCCCACTTGTGTATCATGGCTAGTACTTTCAAGGATTTTCCCTCTCATTTAGTTTTTTGGTGTCTTTCATTAATAAAAACATGATTGCAAGATTCATAAACACAATCGTATGAATTCTTAAGCATCATTATAGTTATGGGGGGAAACAGGGCATTAAAATTCATTTGTAGTGTCTGGTTTGTTATAACTTACTATTGGCCTATAAATACTGGAGTGACTAGGGATCTTTGTGGATGAAATGTCTCCTTAGCCATTATATAGTGCTTCCACTTTTTGATAGCTTATACCAAGGCATAGATCTCCTTGTCATAGGTAGGGTAGTTGAGAACTACACTATGAAATACTTCAGAATGATAGCAGATCTTCCTTCCTCCCTACATTAGGACTACTCCCATGGCATACCCACTTGCACATTTCTCCATTTTGAAGGTATTTTGCAAGTTTGGCAGTGCGAGAACTCGTTCTTGACTTATCTTTATTTTCAACTCGTCGAAATCCTTCTACTAATTCTCCCCCCATTGAAAACTCTTACCACTCATTGTTACGGCATGGAGTGGTGCAACTACTACTAAAAATGAAGCTATGAACTTCTGTAAGTATTGTGCTTCCCCAAAAAATATCCTAAAGTTTTTGCAATTTTTAGGAAATTTCCATTTCATGATGGCCTCCAACTTGGCGGGATCTACCTTGAGCTTGCCTCCACCAATCACATACCCGAGATACACCAAATATTGCTGACCAAACTCACATTTCTTGAGATTGTCCAATAACTAATGCTTCTTCAAGGTCTCTAACACTTGTGTAAGATGTGAGATTTACTCCTCCCAGGTAGCACTATAAACCAATATATCATCCATATAAAAAATAACAAATGAATCTATATAAGGGCATTAAACACCCTTCACTAGTCTCATAAATTTAGTTGGTGTGTTTCATAAAGTGAATGGAATAACCAACTACTCATACAAACCTTGCCTTATCTTGAAGGAAATCTTCCATCTATCTTCTTCTTAGAATCGTACCTAGTGATATCATGATTTCAAATCCATATTAGTGAAGTACTTGGCTTGCTACAATTGGTCCAAGAGATCATCGATCCTAGGAAAAGGGTATCGATTCTTCAGTGTAATCTTGTTCAATTCCCTGCAATTGATACACATTCTACAAGTCCCATCCTTCTTGGGAACAATTATGATAGGTGACCCAAAAGGTGAGGTAATTGATCAAATCACCCCCTGCTCCAACAATTAATACAATTGTTTCTTCACTTTGTTTACTTCCAGAGAAGATTATCTATGCAACCCAATATTCAACAAGGGGGAGTTTGGAAATAATTGGATTTCATGCTCCACTTCCCGCTTAGGTGGTAACCCTTCAGGCTCATGGAACACTCCTCTGTATTCTTGCAACAAATCCTCCAACTAATGTTTCTTATCTTTAGTACACCCTTCCATGGATGTATTTACTTTTAACAACTCTTCACAAGACTAATTTTCTCTTATAAAAGGTAAAACATATTTATTGCTAGAACTAATCAATTTCTTAACTTGATTCACACTTACCAGTGAAAGTTTTGATTTGGGTTTCTCATCCTTGATTATGCTGTATTGATTTGATCTTTGTATGAATATAGCATCCCTCATATACATGTATGGGATTCCAAACACTACTGCACATACATCCAGTGGTGCTACATCCAATTCTACTTCATCTATAAAATCAACACTTACAACAAATTAAATCTTGCACTTCTTTGTTACCATGATCTATGCATCCTTATTTACCCAACCCAATGAATAGGGGCTAGGATTATCATGAACCTCCTATCCAAGCTTGTTGAATAGATCATCTATTAAGATATTATCATGTGAACTAGAGTCAAACATAGCATCTATCTTGGTATTATTGACCTAAATCTTGATGTGGAAGAGCTTGGTCATATCCTTCTCTTCTTTGGGATGAAGGATACTCATATTAACCTCCTTATGCATAGATGTGTAGAAAATATTTTCATCCACATCAGAGCTAATTTCAATGTGATTTCTCATATCTATGTCTAAAATGTTTTTTTTCTTTTCATCCTTCTTTCGGTTCTTCAAGTTTAGCTCTTGATGCAGTTTTCGACATTTTTCCTCAGTGTGGCCATCAATGTTGCAATGATTGTAATGTTTGTTGGGATATTTTCACTAATGTGTAGTGGTTTTTGTCTTCTTATATTTACCCCCTTTCCACTTCTTCTTCCCCTCCTTCGAATATTTTTGGGGATCTTTCTTCTTGGAACCACTTGGATGGCCTTTCATTCGGCCTATGTTTTCCAACTAATTTACTTGTACACATGTCTCATCCATTGTCCTTGGCTTGAAGAGCATCACTTGATTTCATTGATGACTATGTAAACCCCCAATACACTTGAGAAATACATCTAGTTTCTTGGGAGATATGCCCAACATGATGGCCATCTTTCTAAACTCAGTGGTGTACTGTTGTGCACTTTGTCCCTGCCTCTATTTGAAGTAATGACAAGGGATCCATTGGTCCTTTACATACCCAATAGGATAGAATTGACACTTATGGTTTTGAAATCTCCCCACTTACTTATTAGTGGATCACCCTCCAGCCTAAGGGTCTATGAGTGACTTTCCCACCAGGTTAAGGCATGGCCTTCTAAATTCAATCTAGAAAATGAAATCTTTTTCTCTTCATCTATGTGGTGAACTCTAAAATAAAATTCTAGTTGTTGCGACCAATGATTCACTTTTAATGTATTGATCTCACATTGGTATGGATTTATGTCCAATTTTTATTCCATCTTGAATAGGGACTATCAAGGGTTAAGGATACTCAAAATCGGCTGCTCTTTATCAAGTTCTTTTAATGACTCCTTTCCTAGGTCTTCTTGATATTCTGATTTCCCCTCCAATATGATCTATGAGTTAGAGCCTCCATCATCTCCAAATGGTTCAATATTTCTTTCTAGAACCACCATGAAGAGGTTCATATTGAGACCGATGTCAGTGACTTGTTCTTCCAACCTCTCAAATATCTCTTTTGTCAGATCTCAAGGGTTATTATGAATACAATTGTCTGTAATGGTTAGAGTTTCTACGACTTTTCTTTAAGTCAATTCCTGGATCCTACAACTTTCCACAAATACCCCAATAAAATCATCTCTAATACCAATATTATATGTAAACTATCATGGATATTCCACTAGAATAGTTTGTCACAATGGATTTGATAATCAAAATTGAAATCTATACCATGAATTTTAAATACCTTTAGATTGTAGATTGTTTAGTTATTGATTTTATGCTTATGCGTGAAATAGATAAAATGTGGAAAATAGAGAAAAATAAAATACAATCACATGCCATTCACAAAATAACACAAAGAGTTTCTTTGGGAAACTCTTACGGGAGAAAGCCTATCTAGAAGGTGAGGATGCTCTTCTCTCTTTTCTTTGGTATGGAAATAATGAAAGTACAAAGGATAAGGCACTCTCTATGGAGTTACCTAATACCTATGTCATGTTAGATTGCTACAGAACATCAACTCCCTCTATTATTCTCTCTAATTTCCCACTCTCAGTTGTTATGCTCTACTATGGAACAAAATACAATAACATAGAATGTAACCCCTTCCCCTCCTAGTGGCTTGGTATTTAACATCAACTGATATCCATCTAGGAATAGCTTTTTGACTTACTCAACCCTTAATTGTGATAGGATTTTTAACCTTCTAGAATATTCTTGAAATTACATATGTGACTAGCCCCATATGCATGAGTAATGGGGGATGATGTGACATCCTCTCATACCATGGTGGTTGTTGGCACACAATTGTAAGACCCTAGGTTCAAGTGACTTAGATAACCAAACCCTACAGACACTAGCCCTTTTAGCATCACCCACAAGTAGGTGAAGTCTCACCCGAGGTATCTTTATGGGTATTGTAGGAACCGAGATTCTGTAGCTATGAGGGAATGGGAGGACATCAATCTATTCATGACTACGAGATGATCGTATGCGCTAGATGCATTACCTACTTTAATATTATTACTCCAACTATGCAATTATATCAAGATTCATATTATAGAATGGTTATTCTTCCATTCATGGTTAATGAACAATATTATAATATCAATACAAGTAAAGTTAATCATGCACACACACAACATATCTGATTTAACATCCACATACACAACTAAAACAGACTTAACACACATATTTAACGTGGTTCACCCAATTCCGAGCTATGTACACAAAAGGTTTAATTCTTTATTAGATTATCTTCTATCTTGCGCTATGTTCTACAATACATGCTTTATTATCACATCCCATCCCATCTACCATTCTTTTACAATCACCAGTTCTCTATTTTTCCTGGCCCCTTATATATTTATACATGAAGGCTCGGGTTACATCCTTATGACAACTCGTCGTGAGTTGGTTACAACTCATGATTGGTTGATGAAAATTCATCATGAGTTGGTTACAACTCATGCTCCATTGGTGAAAACTCATCATGAGTTTATTACCACTCTGTTCTTGGTTGGTTCTTTCCTTCTTTTTTGCTTTCTTGTCCCCTGCTTCCTTTTCTTTCTTGATCTTCTTGATATTCTTGATATTATTTCCAATTTTGTTTCATCTGCACGCCTTGTCATATGCACACCTTTATCGGGTACTCTTCTCCTATATATTCTTCTTCTCCATAATTAGTGTTTTTCTCAAAATTACATCCCAAAACTGCCTTTTCAATAGGCCCCCAACACTCACCTATGGCTCGTCCCAAGCCACTTAGGCTTGTTGTGTTGCATTCTTCCATGCCTCTATCAATATATGGAGGGTTTCATGTGTTGTATGTACCTCGGTTGTGACTGCGACTTATTTTCTTAATATTTCCTCCATTGCTTGTGTGGTCAAAGATGTGAGCTTTGTGATGCAAGAGCATCGTATAAAGCCAAAGGCATGCACCTAGACAAAGGAGACAGATGGAAAAGCACCAGCACACATTTTGAAATGTTTTGAAGATTAATGAATGGACATTAATGTAATATCTAGGGAAGTGTACTTACCTTTATGTTTTGGATATTGTAAACATATCTTGAGCATTTCTCTCATCTGTCGAATGTGGAGGCATTTATGCATAATGAATGTAAAGTAGGTAGATTTAAATAATATATTACACAATTTTAGGAGCATAGGAGAGAAAATGGATAATAGACACCCTCAACCCTTGTATAATTGTAACATTATGATTCTAAATTCATAGGTTGTAGAGATGTAAAGGAGAACAAAGAATTTCATGCATTCTAGTTGTTGTTGTTTACCATGTATGAGAGCACTAGAATTAATGAAAGAAAAACTTTGATTCCAATCTATGTGTTTGTTACGGTTGTTGGAACCGCATGTTGAATGGTATGTTGCGGCTTGTTTGCATTCTCTGTGTGCATTTTATTTCAATGAGGTCTGTGTGTGTATGTTATAGAATTTAGGTTGAATGTCTGAATTTTGGATAAGGGAGAGAATGAGTTTCACTTGTTTATCTTTCTGAGAACTCCTACAAAGAGTGCAGTGGAGGGATCGTAAGGAGTGCATCGACCAGGCTCTTAGTTTCATCTCAAAACTTTCATAGGAGATTCAAATTGGGTTTTCACATGCCAAAGTGCAAGGTTAGATTAGAGCCATGCAAGGTGTGTGCAGGTTGGGTGAAGTCTTGGATTTTACCAATCCAAGAGAGAAATTGAGAGACTATTGTTGCAAGGAGTGCACAAAGTCGAAGACCCAAAACAACCAGAGGTTATTTGAAAGTTTCTACAAGGAATGTGTGTAGGGACCCTTTTGGAGGCCTTGAGTTTGCAAGTGAAAGCTCAGGAGGGTTAGAACTTTTGAAGTGGTCAAAAGGAGATAGAATCCGAAATCGTCTCGCAGAAACCAAGTTCAAGAGGGAAGACACCAATTCATTTGGATAGAAGTCTTGAGAAGTTGAATCGGACAATGGAATCTCTTCAAGAAGAAGTGTCGAAGTCCCATGAGCTGTTGGATCTTGTGGAACAAAAAAGGGATTAAGACTGAGTGTCTTTCAACACCCTTAATATCAGGAGGGATAGTGATCATCAGATCCAGATCAACAGGAGCCATTGATCTCATATGTGAATTCGCATATCGGGGATTGGGAAATGGAGTGACCAGTGGTTTGAGCCTATCATTTTGGATACCTGGTCAGTGAAATATTGATACAGCATGAGCCATTGGATTGAGGAGGCTCATAGCCATTTATCCCATTAAAGGTGTGATTTTGGAGTTCTGGGTTGTGTGGAGGAAGAGGAATGGCCATCTGTTGTTCTTACAAGTCGCGAAAGCCAGAAACCCAATGGATAGGTGGCAGGGACCCCACCCCATATGCAGAGTAACAAAGGGGTGACAAGTGGCGTATCTACGTCACTTGGGTGGAGTCAACACCCATCTAAATTTCGTGTTTCGGGGATTCGCAAGGCAAGAGCACAAGGGCTTGGTGCTCCAACTCTCGAAGTCAGGAGTTGCGAAAGGCACTTGCATTGAGGTCTAGTTGTGGTCCTATCAAAGAAGGGACATAAGAGGGGGCTTACACCTTAATCCCATTTGCCATTTCTCGTTTCGGCTATTGCTAAGAGCTGTGGCATCACACTTGAAGTGCCCAACTTGCGAGACCCAAAATCCTTTATGGGCTTAAACAAGGGCTTCAGTTAACCCTTGTCGTGGTTTAGAGAAGATCTTGCATGGATCTCAGCCTTAGGGAAGGAGGTCTGCACCAGTTGTGGTATCAAAGCATAGAAATAATTATTTTCTTTCTATAGCAAAGAGAAAAGAGGAACTTTACAACCATGACGTCGAGAAGAAGAGACAGGCCCATGCCTGATCCAGTAGTGGAAAGAGAAATGCATGAATTACGTGCCAAGCTTGATGCTATGGAGACAGCACAAAGGCACACAATTGATGTTGGGGATATCAAGGAAGCTAAAAGTGAAAATGAAGCTAAAAACGAAGGAGAAGAAGTGGCAGTCAAAGATGCTGTAGAAGAATGCTTATTCAGAGTTGTTGCAAGGATAGGTGCTAGGGAAAAAATGGACATTCCAATGTAAAAAGGCAAATTGGATGTTGAAGAGCTTCTAGACTGGATTAGAGCTCTGGACAAATAATTCAACTATGAGGATGTCGAAGAAGACAAAAAAGTCAAACATGTCATTACTAGACTTAAAGGGCATACAACACTGTGGTGGGATGAACTGTAGGCTGACAAAGGCTGCAAGGGAAAGAAGAAAATCAAAAGCTGGGATAGAATAGTTACAAAAATGAAATCCAAGTTTATACCCATGGATTATCAAATAAATCCTTTCCGGAGGATGCATAATTTGAGACAAAAGATGACGTTAGTGAAAGAATACACTAAAGAGTTCTACAGGATAACCATCAGAGCAGATCATTGGGAAAGCGATGATGAGAAATTTTCTAGGTACATGAATGGTCTGTGATATGACATTCAAGATGATATGAGCATGATGACAATCCTAAATGTGGAAGGTCTTATCATATGGATCTGAAAGCTAAAGAGAATCTGATCCAAAAGCAAGGTCAAAGAGGCCGAGGTAGAAGTCAAAGAAGAGGAAAGACAATTGCCCAGGACAGAACTGAGAATCCTAAAGAAGAGGGGAAGAAACCTCAAACACAATCTGAGAAAGGAGGAAGCTCATAGGGAAGGCAATATGCTGATAGAAATACTTTTCCTCGAACTAGAGGAAGAGGAAGAGGTAGAGGAGGTGAAGTGAAATGCTTTGTCTGTGGAAAAATTGGACATAAATCCTATGAGTGTCCAGATAGGAAGAAAGAGGGTGGTGAAACTCACATTGCCGAAGCTCAAGGATGGAATGTTGAGGAAGAGAATACTAAGGGCGGAATATCCTTAATGATGAGGAAATTTCTCTTGAAAGAAGAGAAGGACCCAAAGACCCCAGTGCAAAGAAATAGTCTGTTTCGAACTGCTTGCAAAACCAAAGATAAGGTATGCAAGGTCATAGTGGACAGTGGTAGCACATATAATCTTGTATCTATGAAAAAGGTAGAAAAGATGGAGCTGGATACTATTACGCATCCAAGCCCATACAAAGTTTCGTGGCTACAAAAAGGACATCAGGTAAATGTCACTAAACAATGTTTAGTTGAATTTAAAATAGGAGGATATAAAGATGAGATATTATGTGATGTCATTCCCATGGATGTTTGTCATCTATTGTTGGGTAGACCATGGCAATATGACATAAATGTGGTGCATGATGGGATAAAGAACGCGTACACTTTGGAAAAAAATGGTAGGACGCACATGTTGTTGCCAATTAAGGATAAAGAGGTGAAAACAGAGATGAGCAACACTATACTTCTCATGAGTTGGAAGGAACTTCTTAAGGAAGTCAATAAGAAGAAAGACATGCAATTTGTTGTGGTTAGGAAGCCCAGAATTGTTTTGAACAACACGAGGATAGATGATTTACCGGAAGAAATCCAGGAGTTGCTGGAAGAATTTGCTGATATAGTAGTGGATGAACTACCTTGTTCATTGCCACCTATTAGGAGTATAAGCCATCATATCGATCTTATACTTGGAGCCAGTTTTCCGAACAAAGCAATGTACAGGTTGACGCTGCAAGATAATGAATAATTTAAGAGACAGGTCCAGGACTTAATGGACAAAGGATTGATTCGGGAGATCTTGAGTCCATGCATTGTTCCTACAGTGCTCAGCCTAAGAAAGGATGGTGGTTGGAGAATGTGTACAGACTCAAGGGAAATCAAAAAAATTACCATCAGGTACAGATTTCCATTGCCAAGGATGGATGACTTGATGGATTTCTTGAGTGGGGAAATTTTTTTTTAAAAGATTGATTTGAAAAGCGGATATCATCATATTAGAATGAGATAAGGTGATGAATGGAAGACAACATTCAAGACGAATGAAGGGATTTATGAATAGATTTTCATGCCATTTGCCTTGACGAATGTGCCCAGTACTTTCATGAGGTTGATGAATGAAGTCCTGAAGGATTTCATTGGGAAATTCGTCATTGTATATCTTGATGATATATTAATTTTCAGCAAAACTGAAGCAAAACACTTAAAGCATTTAGCTGCAATGATGAGAAGGTTATAGCAAGAAATTTTTGATCAATATGAAGAAATCATCATTTATGAGGACATAACTCATTTATTGGGTTTTTTTATCTCTGCAAATGAATTGAAAATGGATCCAGAAAAGATAAAGGTGATTAAGGATTGGCCATCGCCAAAAAGCGTGTTTGAAGTTCGAAGCTTCCATGGTTTGGCTAGCTTCTACAGGAATTTCCTCCAAAAATTTAGTGGAATTAGTGCACTGATGATGGACATGGTGAAGAAAAGACATAAACCTTTTCACTAGACAGAGGAAGCGGAGAAGAGCTTCAACTTGATGAAGAAGAAGATCACTGAGCAACCAATTATGGGTTTTCTAGATTTCAACAAGACATTCCAGGTTAGGTGTGACGCGAGTGGATTTTCCATTGGAGTGGTCTTAAGCCAAGACAACAGACCGGTCGCAATTTCAATGAAAAATTGAATGAAGAAAATATTAAGTACTCCACGTATGCCAAAGAATTCTACACAGTCATACAAGCGCTGAAGAAATGGAGGCACTATCTGGTTCCAAAAGAGTTCATTTTGTACAGTGATAATCACGCTTTGCACTTCATGACTTGACAGGATAAGTTGAACCAAAAACATGCTAAATGGGTCGAATACATGTAGAATTTAACTTTTGTGATTAAGCATATTTCTGAAACTGCTAACAAATTTGTTGACGCTTTGAGCAGGAAATGTTTGCTTATGCAGGAATTCAGAGTCAAGACTTTGGGTTTTGATAACCTCAAAGAAATGTACAGGGATGATCCAGATTTCAAAGAGGCATATGAAGCATCTAAGAATCCAATTCTCAGGGAAAAAAGCCAATGGGTAGAGTTCATGATTCAGGATGGATTATTGTTCAGGGGAAATCAGCTATGTATTCCAAAATGCTCCATGAGGGAGAATCTGTTGAAGGAAAAGCATAGCAGAGGATTGGTCAGACACTTCGGTCATGAAAAAACATTCTCAAAGTTGAATGGCTCATATTACTAGCCAGGGATGAGGATAGATGTTAAGAAATTTGTGGACAAGTGTAGAATTTGCCAACACACGAAGGGAAAAAGGAAGAATGCAGGGTTATATCAACCATTACCCATACTTGAAAGGTCATGGGACGTAGTGAGCATGGATTTCATATTAGGACAGCCAAGGACACAAAGGGGATGTGATTCAATCTTTGTGGTAGTCGATAGATTTTCAAAGATGGCACATTTCATACCATGCTAGAAAACCAGTGACACAACGCATATTGCGAACCTGTTTTTCAAGGAAGTCATCAGACTTCATGGATTGCCAAGGAGTATCGTTTCTGATTGAGATACCAAGTTCATGGGACATTTCTGGAGGACCTTATGGAAGAAGATGGGGACAAATTTGTCTTTTAGCTCAATGTACCATCCTCAGACGGATGGACAGACATAGGTCATGAATAAGAGCTTGGGAGATTTGTTGAGGAGCTTAATGACTAAACACCACAGTCAATGGGATCAAATTCTGCCACAGGTGGAATTCGCTTACAATGATTCACTCAATAGAAGCACATAGCAGAGTCCATTCCAAATTGTATATGGAATGCAGCCAAGGGGAGTTTCTGAATTGAAAGATTCATAACAAGCTGAGTTCAGGAGTGCTAGTGCAGAGGACATTGCAGAAGGAATGAAGGAGCTTCATAATAGAATCAAGGAGCGATTGCAGAGTTCAAGTCAAGAATACAAGCGTAGAGCAGATCAACATAGGTGAGAACTTCAATTTGAATTTGGTGATTTGATTCTTCCACATTTGAGGAAGGAAAGGTTCCCAAGGGGAACATACAACAAGATGAAGATGAAAAAGATTGTACCATGCAAGGTCATAAGAAAATTTGGGGCAAAGGCATATGAGATTGAATTACCTGATGGGGTCAGAATCTCACCGATATTCAATGTCACGGATTTGTACCCTTACAGAGCTGAAGAAGCAGGATCAGAGGATGAACACAAATAAATTCAATGGACAAAACAAATGCCTGTAGCTGAAAAGCCACAGATGGAAAGCATAATTGACAAGAGGATTAGCAGAACAACTAGGAGAAAAGAGTATTTTGAATACTTGGTCAAATGGAAATGACATCCAGTTGAAGATGCCAGTTGGGAGGATGAAACAACAATTCAAAAGCATGGATGAATAGTGAAGGAACTCATGAATAGGAGTTCATGAAAATTTTCAAGTGAGGCAGTATGATGCAGGAGCATCGTATAAAGCCAAAGGCACGTGCCTAGCCAAAGGAGCCAACTAGAAAAGCACCAGTGCACATTTTGAAATGTTTTGAAGATTAATGAATGGACATTAATGTAATAGCTAGGGAAGCATGCTTACCTTTATGTTTTGGAGATTGTAAGCACATCTTGAGCGTTACTCTCATCTGTCGAACATGGAGGCATTTATGCGTAATGAATGTAAAGTAGGTAGATTTAAATAATAGATTAGACAATTTTAGGAGCATAGGAGGGAAAACAGATGATGGACACCCTCAACCCTTGTATCATTGTAACATTATGATTCAGAATTCATAGGTTGTAGAGCTATAGAGGAGAATAGAGAATTTCATGCATTCTAGCTATTGTTGTTTACCATGTATGAGAGCACTAGAATTAATGAAAGAAAATCTTTGATTCCAATCTATGTGTTTGTTATGGTTGTTGGAACCACCTTTTGAACGGTATGTTGCAGCTTGTTTACATTCTCTGTGTGCATTTTATTTCAATGCGATTTGTGTGTGTATGTTCTAGAATTTAGGTTGAATGTCTAAATTTTGGATAAGGGGGAGAATGAGTTTCACTTGTTTCTCTTTCTGAGAACTCTTGCAAAGAGTGTAGTGGAGGGCTCGCAAGGAGTGCATCGACCAGGCTCTGAGTTTCATCTCAGAACTTTCATAGGAGATTCAAATTGGGTTTTCACAGGACGAAGTGCAAAGTTAGCTTAGATTCGTGCAAGGTGTGCACAGGCTAGGTGAAGTCTTAGATTTTACCAATCCAAGAGAGAAATTGAGAGACTGTTGTTGCAAGGAGTGCACAGAGTCAAAGACTCAAAATAACCAGAGGTTATTTGAAAGTTTCCGCAAGGAGTGCGTGTAGGGACCCTTTTGGAGGCCTTGAGTTTGCAAGTGAAATCTCAGGAGGGTTAGAACTTTTGAAGTGGTCAGAGGGAGACAGAGTTCAAAATCATCTCGCAAAAACCAAGTTCAGGAGGGAAGATGCCAAGTCATTTGGATAGAAGTCTTGAGAAGTTGAATCAAATGGTGGAATCGCTTCAAGAAGAAGTGTCGAAGTCCCGTGAGCCGTTGGATCTCATGGAACAATGAAGGGATTAACATTGAGTGTATTTCAACACCCTTAAGCTCAGGAGGGATAGTGATCGTCAGATCCAGATCAACGGGAGCCGTTGATCTCATATGTGAATTCGCATATCAGGGATCAGGAAATGGAGCGACCAGTGGTTTGAGCCTAGCATTTTGGATACCCAGTCAATGAAATATCGATACATCGTGAGCCATCGGATCGAAGGAGGCTCATAGTTGTTGATCCCGTTGAAGGCGCGATTTCAGAGTTTGGGGTTGTGTGGAGGAAGAGGAATGACCATTCGTTGTTCTTACAAGTTGTGAAAGCCAAAAACCCAATGGATAGGTGGTAGGGACCCCACCTCGTATGCAGAGTAACCAAGGGGTGACAAGTGGCGTATGTATGTTGCTTGGGTGGAGTCAACACCCGTCGAAATTTCGCATTTCAGGGATTCGCAAGGCAAGAGCACAAGTGCTTGGTGCTCCAACTCCCAAAGTCAGAAGTTACAAAAGGCACTTGCGTTGAGGTCTAGTTTTGGTCCTATCAGAGAAGGGGCAGAAGAGGGGGCTTACACCTTAAGCCCATTCGCCATTTTTCATTTTGGCTATTGCTAAGAGTTGTGGCATCGCACTCGAAGTGCCCAACTCGCGAGACCCGAAATCCTTTGCGGGATTAAACAAGGAGTTCAGTCAACCCTTGTTGTGGTTTAGAGAAGATCCTCTACGGATCTTGGCCTGAGGGTAGGAGGTCTACACCACTTTAGCTCAGTGTCCTATGATGCTAGGATCATGTTGTTCTACGCAGTGGCTAATTCTCCAAGTAACCTAAAGTATTCATCTTATAGGGGTTCTGTTTTCTACATGATCTTCCTCTGTTCATATTTCATCTATTCCAAATCATTGTACAACTGTCTGTTTGTGAGGATTGTTGTCATGCTTTCCACAAGTCAAAAGGTATTAATGTGTTCATTTTCCTAGTGTTCTTTCTCCTGCGTGCTCTTGATTTTATCTTCCAATTCTTTTAGCTCTGGTTTCATTGTAAGCTCGGTCCAAATATGCATTCCCTTTTCGCACATCCTTATGCATTCATGTTGTAATATTTTAATTTTTTCCGCTGATGTATGCGTTTTCATTTCCCTTTGTTCCCTTTCTTCAAGTGGTGTCCCTGGGACTATGCGCATTTCCAACTCTATGATCCTCATGCAGAGTCATGTGATGACTTCTATGATATTTGACACATGTTCGACTATCGTGGACTCGACTACCATTTGTACATCTGGGACTTCTTTCTATAAGTATTGGACCGTCGATTAGATCTTCTATGCCATTTGTTCGGCTTCATCCTACTCTTTCAAGGCTTTCTCTTCCTTTTCTTCATCCTCACTCTTCTCCTTGCTTGGGAATTCCACTTATTGTTCTATTGTGAACTTTTCTTGTAACATGGTGGTGTATTCCTTTTGCATTTTTGTCTTCTCTACCTCTACTTTGACCAATTCACTAGATGCAATGTTGGTGTGGATTCATAATTCCTATGTGATACCTGTGTGCAATCCCTGTAGTGATTATGTGGGCATCCGCAAGATGATTAGGTCCATATAACTTATCCCTTTTACTTGATTTTTCATTTTGAGTGTGGAGAACCCGATTACCTATACTAACATCTTGATCAATTTGAGCTATGTTGTCAGTTGTGATGATGTTGAAGTTCATGCTTCTTGAGTTGGACCTGTTGAGTGCCATGAATTTGAGCCTTGCTCTAGTTCTCGTCAAACTGTCTCTAGGAGCTGCTATATCGTCAATAATTTCTCCTGCACCTTCTGGTGCAGTTCTTCATGTTTCTTTGTGTCTTATTCAATTATCTATTGTGTTACATCCCTTAATTGGTAGCCAATTCTTTCCATATTTTCATTAGTAAGGTTATATACAAGTTGTTCTTTGTGTTAATTTTCCTTCTTACGAGCACTTGGGCCCATACCTGTGTTTTTCCTTTTCTCTCCTTCCTTAGGTGTTCGTTGTTGGGTTTGTTCTGTTGATGGTCTAGTGTCATGTGTATTTCCTATTCCATTTCCTTGATTGGTTTCTGATGCACTATTTCCTCGAGTAATTTCCTCTGTGCCATTATGTTGTGATGTCTCATTGTAGCTAGGTTTCTCTGTCTCGGTTTCCATGGTAGGGACCTTCCAATCTAGTTCCCAATCCTGCATGACCAGTTGGATATATTCTTCCATTATCTTATATTTTGTTTGAAACCATTCTTCTCTTGGATCCTTCTTCGCTTTGATATACATATGGTGGAGGTCTTCTTGGAACTGCACAATTGGTTCATATGCTTCCACCAACTAAGTTGAAATGTGTTGCGTGTTTTTAATACACTATTGAACCACATCAACATAAAGAAAGAAATTATATGTTGTTGTTTATTTGTCTCCTCTTGTTCGTTGAGTACCAGAAGTTCTAGTACTTTGTTGCTAAGCATGGATTCCCTCTTAGCCCCAAGAACTGTGCATCCTCCGACTCCTCCCATGTTGTGAATGCAATCAAAATTAACAGCCAAGGATAGTGAAATTCCAAGCCTTTGTCTTGTGCCTCAATATATTCAATAGGAACTGATTAAGTAGGAATGGCACCCAGCTCATAGCGGTGCCTTCCCCACACTTTTCTTCCACAACTATCACACATGCTAGCACTTGGTCCTTTCTACACTTCCGTAATATCTTACATGCAAGTGCTTGTTTCACAAGTCTAATGGTTGGGTCACAGATGATTGGCATGTCCAGATCACACACCCCTCTAACTAAGTGAAACTTGATGCAGGAGCATCGTAAGCAGCCAACCAAGCAAGCATAAGGCGGAAGATAGCTGGAAAAAGCACAGCACACATTTTACACATTTTGAAATGTTTTTGAAAAATTAATGAAGCGGATATTAATGTGATAGTTGGGGAAATCATACTTACATTTATATCTTAGATATTGTAAACAGATCTTGAGTGGTTTCTCTCATCTGTAGAATGTAAAGGCATTTATATGTAATTAATGAAAGTAGGTAGATTTGAATTCATAGATTAGATAGTTTAGAGAGTAGGAGGGAAAACAGATATAGACACCCTCACCCATGTATTATTGTATCATTAGAGGAAGAACATTATCATCATTGAGAGTTGTAGTAGAGAGTTGTAGAGAAGAACCCATGTACAGGAGTATTTGAGTTAATATATGAAACTTTGACTCAGATTTCATGGTGTTATGATGTTTGTTGTTTACATATGGTGAATGGTATTCTTACAGTTGTTTTATTCTCTTTTTTATGCCTTTGTTGTTATTTTGTGTTGAATGTATGATTTCACGTTAAGTATATGAAGTCTGAGAGAGGAGAAAAATGAGTTTCAATTGTTTCTCATCCTGAGAGTTCCTGCAAGGAGTACAGTGAAACGTCCACAAGGTGTGCATTGACAAAAGTCTGAGTTTTATCTCAGAAATCTCAGGAGAGATACTATTGTTCTCGTTTCCAACAGAAGTGCGGGTGAAGCATAGAAGTCGTGCAAGGTGTGCGTAGGCTAGTTGAAGCCTTAGAATTTATCAACTAAGGTTGAAGAGTGAAGGACCGTTGTTGCCGAGAGTGCAAAGAGTCAAAGAATCAAATACACAGAAGTGTTTGAAAGATTGCCGCAAAGAGTGCATGTAGGAGTCCTTTCAAGACTTGAAGTTGCAATAGAAAGCTCAGGAGGATCAACACCTTTGAAGTATTCAAAGAAAGACGAGGAGCTGAATCATCACGCATAAGTTAAGTTCTAGTGGAAGAATGCTGGTTCATTTCATAGAAGTTATCAAGAAGGTAATGAACGGTTGAAATTCTCCGTGGAGAACTCACGAAGTTGCGAGGACCGTAGGATCCAGAGGAGCTTCAAGGTGGATAAGGATTGGACGAACCCATCACTTTGGTATCAGAAATCAACGTGGACTTGATTGTGATCTGTTGTGAGATGTCAAATCAGTTTGGGGATTTGGAATTCGTAAGTCCGGAGTCTAAGCCAAAATCCTTGGTCACTCTAACTTCCGGATCACAAAAAGGATTGTTAAATGTGGAATTTTAGGATTTCGGTAATTTGGGATTCAAAATACCTAAAATCCTGATGACAAGGAGCCAGGGGCCTTTGCATTGAAAACCCTAAAGTTGTGAAACCCAGAATATTCTTGAAGTGGCATTTCGACATTTCAGGGATCGGGGTTTCAGCATTCCTATTAACAAGGATTCTGGGCACTTCACATAAGAAACCTCGAAATCGTGAAACTCGAAGTATTGGTGAAGTGGCATTTTGGCATTTCGGTGTTTCGGGGTTCGGGAACCCGAGAAGATAGTGGTTTGGAATCGAGAGTTTCAAACTCCTAGTACCCAGAACCTCGAAATAACGTGGGCTGCCGGATCTAAAGGGAGGCTATTAGCCATTGATTTTGTAGAAGGCGCCATTTCAAAATTTGGAATTTTGAAGTGGTAGGGGAATGACAATCGAAGTCTTGTTCAAGTCCCGAAAGTTGGGAGGAGTGACAGGTGGCAGGAATCTATGACAGAGACAGAGGAAAACTGAGAAGATAGGCGGCACATACTCGTTTTCAGGTAGTGTTAATTCCCATTGATCATTTTGGGGTTTCGAAGGTTGGAGAGTCGAGAAGCATTGCATCAAGATTCGCGAAATCGTGAAGTCTGAAACTCCGAATCGGTGAAAGAGTTTCGTTCATAACTATTGGAGAGACAACCTTTGTTGAATGTATCATTGTTTGACATTTCGGTAGTTTTGAAGACAAGAGATTGGGGTTCTTTACTCTAGAATTCCTGAAGTCGTGAAACACGACACAACTGTGGAGGAGGATGCGACCAAATATTTCAACAATTTGAAATTTTGGGTTTCGGGGGGTTGTAGAGACAGGAACCTCGACAACAAGAATCGTGATATCGCGAAACCCAAAATCCGAATTTAGAAAAGGGAGTGATCATATTGTTGGTCAGGAGATTTGGGTTGATTCCTTGTGTTTGATCACAAGGGCATACCTATAAGGACCTATGGAAAACACTATTGTGTGTGTGTGGGATTCCCTGTGGAGGAATTGAAGAGTCAATCAGACTCAGGGGTAGATTTAGAACAATCCTGCGTGGATCATGGCCCGAGGGTCGGGGGTCTGCAACAATTGTGGTATCAGAGCTTGACTTTGTTTGTATATTGTAGACGGAAGAAGTAGGAGGAAGAAGAGTACTCTGATACACACCATTGTGGTATCAGAGCTCAAAACAAGTTCTTTTCTTTATGTAGCAGAGATAACAGGGGAACATTTTATAGCCATGCTGCTGAGAAGAAGAGATAATCCAATGCCAATGCCTAATCCAGCAAGAGAAAAAGAAATGCGTGAACTACGTGCCAGGCTTGATGCCATGGAGACAGTACAGAGGCGCACAATTGACATTGGGGATATCAGCAAGGCTGACAGTGAAAATGAAGCTGGAAATGAAGGAGACAAAGTTGCAGTCGAAGATGCTGCGGATGAATGCCTATTCAGGGTTATTGCAAGGATAGGTGCCAGAGAAGAAATGGACATTCCAGTATATGAGGGAAACCTAGATGTTGAAGAGCTTCTAGACTGGATTAGAGATCTGGATAAATACTTCGACTATGAGGATGTCGAGGAAGACAAGAAAGTCAAACATGCCATCACTAGACTTAAAGGGCATGCAGCACTATGGTGGGATGAACTGCAGGCTGACAGATGCTGCAAAGGCAAGCAGAAAATCAAAAGTTGGGATAGAATGGTTACAAAGATGAAAGCCAAATTTATACCCAAGGATTATCAAATCACTCTGTTTTGGAGGATGCAGAATTTGAGACAAAAGATGATGTTAGTGAAAGAATACACTAAAGAGTTCTACAAGATAAACATCAGAGCAGGTCATAGGAAAAGCGATGATGAAAAAGTTGCTAGGTACACGAATGGTCTGCAGTATGACATTCAATATGAGATGAGCATGATGACCATTCGAAATGTGGAAGATTCTTATCAGAGAGATCTGAAAGCCGAAGAGAAGATGAGTCGAAAGCAAGGTCAAAGAGGCCAAGGTAGAAGTCAAGCCAGAGGCAAAACAATTACCCAAGACAGAACTCAGAAATCTAAACTCAACATGAGAGAGGAGGAAGCTCACAGAGAGGGAAATATGCTGATAGAAATACTTTTCCTCAAGTTAGAGGAAGAGGAAGAGGCAGAGGCGGTTAAGTAAAATGCTTTGTTTGTGGAAATATCGGACATAAATCCTATGAGTGTCCAGATAGGAAGAAAGATGGTGGTGAAACTCACATTTCCAAATCTCAAGGATGGAATGTTGAGTCAGAAGATGCTGAGGGAGGAAGATCTTTGATGATAAGGAAAGTTCTCTTGAAGCCAAAGAAGGAGGCAGAGAACCCAACCCAAAGAAATAGTCTGTTTTGGACTGCTTGCAAAACTAAAGAGAGAGTATGTAAAGTCATAGTGGACTGCAGTAGCACAAACAATCTCGTATCTATAGAGATGGTAGAAAAGCTGGAGCTGGAGAATGTTGTACATCCAAGCCCATACAGAGTTTCGTGGCTACAAAAAGAACATCAGGTAAATGTCACTAAACAATGTTTAGTTGAATTTAAAATATGGGGATATAAAGAAGAAATATTATGTGATGTCATTCCCATGGATGTTTGTCATCTATTGTTGGGTAGACCATGGCAATATCACAGGAACATGATTCATGATGGGACAAATAACACATACACCTTGGAGAAAAATGGGAGGGCGCACATGTTGTTGCCGATTAAAAACCAAGAGGTCAAGACAGAAATGAACAACACTGTACTTCTCATGAGTGGGAAGGAACTTCTTAAGGAGGTTAAGAAGAAGGAAGACACACAATTTATCATGGTCAGGAAGCCCAAAATTGTTTTGACTAGTATGAGGATAGATGATTTACCAAAACAAATCCAGGAATTGCTGGAAGAGTTTGTTTATATAGTAGTGGACGAACTACCTTGTTCATTGCCACCTATCAAGAGTATAAGCCATCACATCGATCTTATACCTAGAGCTAGTTTACCAAACAAAGCCACGTACAGGTTGACACCTTAGGAAAATGAAGAAGTTAAGAGACATGTCCAGGACTTAATGGACAAAGGATTGATTCGAGAGAGCTTGAGCGCATGCGCTGTTCCAACAGTGCTCAGCCCAAAGAAGGATGGAGGCTGGAGAATGTGTACAGACTCAAGGGAAATCAATAATATTACCATCAGATACAGATTTCCATTGCCAAGGATGGACGTCTTGATGGATTGCTTGAGTGGAGCAAGATTTTTTTCAAAAATTGATTTGAAAAGTAGGTATCATCAAATTCGGATGAGAGAAGGTGATGAATGGAAGACAACATTCAATATGAATGAGGGGTTGTATGAATGGATTGTCATGTCGTTTGGATTAACGAATGCACCCAGTAATTTCATGAGATTGATGAATGAAGTCCTGAAGGATTTCATAGGGAAATTCGTCATTGTATATCTTGACGATATATTAATTTTCAGCAAAATAGAAGCAGATCATTTAAAGAATTTAGCTGCAGTGATGAGAAGATTGCAGCAAGAGAAATTTCTGATAAATATGAAGAAATCGTCATTTATGAGGACATAACTCATTTATTTGGGTTTTGTTATCTCTGCAAATGAGTTGAAGATGGATCTAGAAAAAGTAGATTGAATTAAGAATTGGCCATTGCTGAAGAGTATGTTTGAAGTTCGAAGCTTCCATGGTTTGGCAAGTTTCTACAGGAAATTCATTTGAAATTTCAGTGGAATTAGTGCAACAATGATGGATACGGTGAAGAAAGGACATAAATCTTTTCACTGGATAGAAGAAGCAGAGAAGAGCTTCAACCTGCTGAAGAAGAAGATCACAGAACAACCAATTCTGGTTTTGCTGGATTTCAGAAAGACATTCTAGGTCAAGTGTGATGCGATTGGATTTACAATTGGAGCGGTCTTGAGCCAAGACGACAGGCCAATCGCATATTTAAGTGAGAAACTAAAAGAAGCGAAGATTAAGTACTCAACATATGACAAAGAATTCTATGCAGTCATACAAGCACTAAATAAATGGAGATATTTTTTGGTCCCTAAAGAGTTTGTTTTGTACAACAATAATCATGCTTTACAATTCGTGTCTCAACAGGAGAAGTTGAAACAAAAACATGTTAAATGGGTTGAATTCATGCAGAATTTTACTTTTGTGATCAAGCATATTTTTGGAACTGCTAACAAAGTTGTTGATGCTTTGAGCAGGAAATGTTTGCTTATGTAGGAATTCAGAGTCAAGGCTTTGGGTTTTGATAACCTCAAATAAATGTACAAGGATGACCTAGATTTTAAGGAAGCATATGAAGTGTCTGAGAATCCAATTATTAGAGACAAAAGCTAGTGGACCAAATACATGATCCAGGATGGATTATTATTCAGGGGCAATCAGCTATGTATTCCAAAATGCTCCATGAGAGAGAACTTGCTGAAGGAAAAACACAGTGGAGGATTGGTCGGACACTTCAGTCATGATAAGACATTCTTAAAGTTGAATGGCTCATATTTTTGGTTAGGGATGAGGACAGATGTTAAGAAATTTGTGGACAGATGCAGGATTTGTGACCACACAAAAGGGAAAAGGTAGAACACAGGGTTATATCAACCATTACCCATACCTGATAGGTTGTGGGATGTAGTGAGCATGGATTTCATATTGGGACTGCCAAGGACACAGAGAGGATATGATTCAATCTTTATGGTAGTCGATAGATTTTCAAAGATGGCACATTTCATACCATGCCAGAAAACCAGCGACGCAACTCATATTGCGAACCTGTTTTTCAAGGAACTCATCAGACTTCATGGCTTACCAAGTAGTATCGTTTCTGATCGAAATACCAAGTTTGTCAGACATTTCTGGAGGACCTTATGGAAAAAGATGGGGAAAAACTTGTCTTTTAGCTCAGTGTATCATCCTCAAACGGATGGGCAGACAGAAGTTGTGAACAGAAGCTTGGGAGATTTGTTGAGGAGCTTAGTGATTGAACACCACACCATAGTCAGTGGGATCACATTCTACCATAGGTGGAATTTTCTTATAATGATTCACTTAACAAAAGAACAGGGTAGAGTTCATTCCAGATTGTATGTGGAATGCAGCCAAGGGGAGTTTCTGAATTGAAAGATGTGGAACAAACTGAATTCATAAGTGCTAGTGCAGAGGACTTTGCAGAAGGAATGAAGGAGCTTCACAACCAATTCAAGGAGTGATTGTAGATTTCAAGTCAAGAATACAAGCGGAGAGCAGATCAACACAGGCGAGAACTTCAATTTGAAGTTGGTGATTTGATTCTTGCGCATCTGAGGAAGGAAAGGTTCCCAAGGGAAACATATAACAAACTGAATATGAAAAAGATTGGACCATGCAAGGTCATAAAGAAATTTGGGGCAAATTCATATGAGATCGAATTACTCGATGGGATAGGAATCTCACCGATATTCAATGTTGTGGATTTGTACCCTTACAGAACTGAAGGAGCAGAGAAGGAACAGAAAGAGATTCAATGGACAAAAAAAATGCCTGTAGCTAAAAAGCCATAGATGGAAAGCATAGTTGACAAGAGGATTAGCAAAAAGACCAAGAGAAAAGAGTATTTTGAATACTTGGTCAAATGGAAGGGACATCCAATTGAAGATGCTAGTTGGGAAGATGAAGCAAAAATTCATAAGCATGGACAGACCATGCAAGAGCTCATGAACAAAAGTTCATGAAAATTTTCAAGTGAGGGAGTATGATGTGGGAGCATCGTAAGCATCCATCCAAGCAAGCATAAGGCAGAAGATAGATGGAAAAAGCGCAGCACACATTTTACACATTTTGAAATGTTTTTGAAAAATTAATGAAGTGGATATTAATGTGATAGCTGGGGAAAGCGTACTTACATTTATATATTAGATATTGTAAACAGATCTTGAGCGGTTGCTCTCATCTGTAGAATGTAAACTCATTTATACGTAATTAATGAAAGTAGGTAGATTTGAATTCATAGATTAGATAGTTTAGAGAGTAGGAGGGAAAACGGATATAAACACCCTCACCCTTGTATTATTATATCATTAGAGGAAGAACATTATCATCATTGAGAGTTGTAGCAGAGAGTTCTAGAGAAGAACCCATGTACAGGAGTATTTGAGTTAATATATGAAACTTTGACTCAAATTTCATGGTGTTATGATGTTTTTTGTTTACATATGTTGAATGATATGCTTACAGTTGTTTTATTCTCTCTGTTATGCCTTTATTGTTATTTTATGTTGAATGTATGATTTCATGTTAAGTATATGAAGTCTGAGAGAGGAGAAGAATGAGTTTCAATTGTTTCTCATCCTGAGAGTTCCTACAAGGAGTACAGTGAAACGTCCGCAAGGTGTGCGTTGACAAAAGTCTGAGTTTTATCTCAGAAAGCTCAGGAGAGATACTATTGTTCTCATTTCCAGCAGAAGTGTAGCTGAAGCACAAAAGCCATGCAAGGTGTGCGCAAGCTAGTTGAAGCCTTAGAATTTATCAACTAAGGTTGAAGAGTGAAGGAATGTTGTTGTCGAGAGTGAACAGAGTCAAAGAATCAAATACACAAAATTATTTGAAAGATTATCGCAAAGAGTGCACGTAGGAGTCCTTTCGAGACTTGAAGTTACAATAGAAAGCTCAGGAGGATCAACACCTTTGAAGTATTCAAAGGAAGACAGGGAGTTGAATCATCGCGGAGAAGTTAAGTTCTAGTGGAAGAATGCTGGTTCATTTCGCAAAAGTTATCAAGGAGGAAACGAGCGGTTGAAATTCTCCATGGAGAACTCACGAAGTTGCGAGGACTGTAGGATCCATAGGAGCTGCAAGGTGGATAAGGATTGGACGAACCCATCACTTTGGTATCAGAAATCAACGTGGAACATTGATCGTGATATGTTGTGAGCCTTCATATCATTTCGAGGATTCAAAATTTGTAAGTTCAGAGTGTAAGCCAAAATCCTTGGTCACTCTAACTCCCGGATCACGAAAAGGATTGTTAAGTGTGGAATTTGGGGATTTTGGTAATTCGAGATTCAGAATACCGAAAATGTTGATGACAAGGAGCTAGGGGCCTTTGCATTGAAAACCCTAAAGTTGCGAAACCCAGAATATCCTTGAAGTGGCATTTCGACATTTCGGGGATCAGGGTTTTGGCATTCCCATTGACAAGGATTCGGGGCACTTCACATAAGAAACCTCGAAGTCGCGAAACGCGAAGTATTGGTGAAGTGGCGTTTTGGCATTTCGATGTTTCGGGGTTCGGGAACCCGAGAAGAGAGTGGTTTGGAATCGAGATTTTCGAACTCCCGGTACCCGAAAGCCCAAAATAACATGGGCCACTGGATCTAAAGGGAGGCTATTAGCCATTGATTCCTTAGAAGGCGCCATTTCGGAATTCAGGATTTCGAAGTGGTAGGGGAATGGAAATCAAAGGCTTGTTCAAGTCCCAAAAGCCAGGAAGAGTGACAGGTGGCAGGAATCTACAACAGATATAGAAGACAGTTGAGAAGATAGGTGGTGCATACTCATTGCCAGGTAGTGTTAATTCCCATTGATCGTTTCGGGGTTTCAAAGGTTGGAGAGTCGAGAAGCCTTGCATCAGGATTCACGAAATCGCGAAGTCTAAAACTTTGAATCGACGAAAGAGTTTCGTTCATAACTATTGGAGAGCCAACCTTTGTTGAACGTATCAAGGTTCGGCATTTCGATAGTTTCTAAGACAAGAGATCGAGGTTCTTTACTCTAGAATTCCCGAAGTCATGAAGAATGACACAACTGTGGAGGAGGATGCGGCCAAAGATTTTGGCAATTCAGCATTTCAGGTTTCAGGGGTTGTAGAGACAGGAACCTCGACAACAAGAATCGCGATATCGTGAAACCCGAAATCTTGATTCGGCAAAGGGAACGATCATATTGTTGGTCAGGAGATTTGGGTTGATGCCTTGTGTTTGATCACGAGGGCATACCTATAAGGACCTGTGGAAAACACTGTTGTGTGTGTGTGGGATTCCCTGTGGAGGAATCGAAGAGTCAATCAGACTCAGGGGAAGATTTAGAACGATCCTACGTGGATCTTGGCTCGAGGGTCAAGGGTCTGCAACAAAACTTCTTTCTCATTTCCTCGGATAAGGCTTTTCCAGTCCTTTTATCTATGAACAATAGGGTGGGATCTTTCCCCTGCATTGGTAACCCTATGATTCTTAATATTAATTATGTGTCGATGGAGATTGTCTTATCCAGCCACATGTACCCTCCATGTACACAAGAGAGGAGCAACTTGACGCATGCATTTATTTCATTTCTACGTCTGAAGTGTGGGATGTCGAACAGGTTGAGTAGACCTACTCACTCCAATCCTCTAGCCCTAACCATTGGCACTGGTATGATTTGGTTTGTGTTTGGGTTGACTTTCATCTCTAGGTACTAGTGGGGTGCAAGTTCATGGAACTTTACCATGTCTGTGATGTCATGGTATGCATATCTCAGTTGGGGCACCTTTCTCGGCATATGTTCATTGATGATGACTCCCTCTAGTATGTTTGGTGTCACCACTGTGTAATACAAAACTCTTGGTAGTGTTACTGGTGGGACGTCTTCCTTCCTTGGTGGTATGTAGTCGTGGGGTAACGTCGGCCCCGATGGCGATGCTCTTGGAGTTTCCTCAATCCCTGATTCTACTGGTGATTCTTTTGTGCGAATCTTCTTGGGTACGGTTGCTAATGATTTTGGTGGTGCCATGTCTGTAACTTACTGGTCGTTGATAGTTTCTTTAGTTTTCTATCTCCTTCTCGACTCTATGTTCTCATTTTTTCATGTAGTTCTAAGTAATAATAACCCATGTTTGGCGACCCTCACCACTTTTGTACCCTCCTACCAGTTTTTCAAGTCAATTAATGCCTTCCCTCACTGCCCAATCTATCATTATTGTGATGGACGGGTGCATTAATGTTGTTTTATTACTAAATTTGTCATCAGATTTTCACCTCGTACTGCCTCTCTATCATGTTTCTTGGAGGCATTTTCTATTTATGATTATACGGTGGATTTTTCCCTTTTTTATTATCCAATGTCTTTTTCCTTTTATGACTATATGATGGCTTTATGACTTGTCAGTACCACCTTGTAGCCATCATCTCTTCCTTTTTCATACTTTTAACACTCTTATCCTGAGTTAGTTACACAACTATGTTGGTTGCTATATTCATGTACCAGGTATTCTTTTGCTTCTACGTCTGATTTCCCTAGTTGGCATAGTGTCATTTCCCTCTACAATTTTCTTACCAATTTCCCTGTGCTTTTTTTCTCTCTCTATGTAGCTCATCATATTGCATTGATTGGCGACCCACTCTATATATTTTTAGCTGACTCCCATTCACCCATCCTTTCAAAGCTTCTACGTTGAGTGTTTCTAAATGTGCAAAACCTGTCTCTATCACATCCTTGATCATATATGTACCTAACTAATGCATTCAGAACTTCCCTGGATGCTGCATAAACTTGCTATCGTATAGTAGTACCGAGTCTCCTACTTGGAATTTTTTCAATTTAATGTGTCAATCGTGCCATGATTTTTCTCATGCCTTTTGAACTTGTTGGTGGAATCATGTGATAAATCTATCCTCCTCAAGATACACTAATTGTGATAATCTTTCCTGTATTGTGCAAGTCTCTTGCATATCAGTGACAGTTGCAATGCACATGTTCAGTATGATAAACTCCATAAGAATGAATGATCCTTGTCCATAGACTAGTCATAAAGTTGTTTTCCCTATCATTTTTTTTCTTGTGGTCCTGTATACCCATAGAACTGTGGGAACCCTTAAGTCCCAGTCATCTCTTCCCATGTTACAGATCTTTGTCAATGCGTTCTCTATAATTTTGTTGAATGCTTATACTGTACTGGTGTCTTGGGGGTAATATGGTGTACTCTTCTAGTGGTGAATTTGGAATTCATCAGTCAATGGTGCGATTGTATTATTGATAAAGTGTTTTCCTTGATCACTCAAAAATATTCGTGGACATCCAAATCTGGTCACTGCATTGTCAAACAGGAAGTGTGCAACAAATCTGTGCTACAATCTATAACTAGTGTTTCTTCTTCCCATATGGTAAGATATTCTATTGCAGTAATGATATATCTAGCCCCTGATCTTCTCGTTGGTGGGTTAATTGGTCAAAAAAATTCTATCGCCCATTTATCATAATCTTGTAGAGTAAATTGGGGATTCAAATGCATCTCATCCCTTTTAGATGACTTTCCCACCCTTTGGAAAACATCACATGTCTGGTAGTATTCTATAGCATCTTTGTGAAGTGTGGTCCATGAGATTCCTCTGCATAAAATCTTATGTGTTGTGTCTTTACCTTCATAGTGTCCTCCTACTATTTCGTCATGTGGTTCTGTGAGTATCCTAGGTCTTTCATGTTCGACCACACATCGTCTTAAGATTCCATCTACACCTAATTTATATAAGATTCCTGCAATTAGCTGGTAGTCTACTGCCTTTACTACTAATTGCTTCTTTTTTTCCACTATCATATCGATTGGATCCATCCCAGTACTTATGAACTGTACAATATCTGCAAAGTAATTGTCCACCATTTTGGATAAAAATAATTGCGCATCTGGCAGACTGTAATCCACATTCCTTGCATCCTCTCCTGAAAGTATGTGTGATAAGTGATCTGGTGCTACATTCAACTTACCTGGTTTCACTATCACTTCAAAGTCATATTCCTGGAACAGTAGTAGCCATATACATATTCTTCCCCCCAACAATGGCTTGTTGACCAAGTATCTTAGTGCATGATGGTCTCTATACATCTTAAAGTGTGAACCTAGAAATTAATGGCTGAACTTTTGTGGCACATATACCATGGAAAATCCTTCTCATTCTATCGTTGTATAATTATTTTATGTTGTCGACAACTTCCTGCTAGTGAATGCAATCAAGTGATCTATTTCTCCCTCTCCAGGTTGTGATAGAACTGCACTTAATGTTATAGATGATGCATGCACATGTACATGGAACTCCTTTCCCTAGTCTAGGAATAGCATGATCAATGTAGTCACTAAATTTTATTTCAATGTATCTAATCCTCCCTGATACTCCTCATTCCAATGGAACTTGGCTTCTTTTTTCAACAACTTCTCCATTGGTGTTGTAATCTGTGCATACCCTTTGATAAATTTATTATAGTATCCTTTGTGGACCAGTGTTTTTCTCAATTATTTAACTGATGTTGGTGGTTGTAGGTCCAAAATCACTGCAATTTTAGTCGGATCCACTATTAAGCCTTGTTTACATACTACATGTCCCAACAAGATTCCAAATGGTGTGCAGAAAATGCATTTATTCAATTTTAGTGAGATTTGACATTGTCGACATCTATCTAACATCAATCTTAGCAATTCAATATGATCCATTGTTTGTTTCTCAATCGAGGGTTTCTATTCTCTTTCCTAGTGAATTCTCATTCCTTTTGTTCCAACCATTCAACGATCTCCTTCCTAGTTAGCCTCCAAAACATCCCCTCAATTACAGATTTTGGGTCCTAGCAACAAAACCATTTGTTGTTGTGCAGTTGTAAGACCCTAGGTTCAAGTGACTTCAACCAAAAAACCCTACAGACACTGGCCCTTTTGGCATAACCCGCAAGCAGGTGAAGTCTCACTCGAGGATTCTTTATGAGTACTACAAGAACCAAGATCTTGCAACTATTAAGGAATGGGAGGACATCAATCTATTCATGACTACAAGATGATCTTATGCGCTAGATGCATTGCCTAATTTACTCTAATTACTTCATCTATGCAATTATATCAAGATTAAAAATATACAATGGTTATTCTTCCATTCATGGTTAATGCACAATAATATATTATCAATACAAGTAAAGTTAAGGATGAACACACACAACAAACATGATTTAACATCCACATACACAATCAACACAGACTTAACACAAAAATTTAACGTGGTTCACCCAATTTCGGGCTACATCCACAAAAGTTTTTCTTCTTTATTATATTATCTTCTTTCTTTCACTTTGCACTACAATGGATGCTTTATTATCACTTCCCATCCCATATACCATTCTTTTACAATCACCAACTCTTTATTTTTCCTGACCCCTTATATATGTATACATGAAGGCTAGGGTTACAAATTTATGAAAACTCATCATAAGTTGGTTACAAATCATGCTTGGTTGATGAGAACTCAGCATGAGTTGGTTACAACTAATGATTGATTGGTGACAACTCATCATGAATTGGTTACCACTCTCTACTTGGTTGGTTCTTTCCTGCTTTTTCGCTTTCTTGTCCCCTACTTCCTTTTCTTTCTTGATCTTCTTGATATCTTTGATCTTCTTTCCAATTTTGTTTAATTTGTGCACCTTTGTTTCACACTCTGCTCCTATATTTTATTCTTCTCCATACTTAGTTTTTTTCTCAAAATTACATCCCAAAACTGCCTATCTAATAATGGTCAACATAGTAGGTCAACTTGCGAGAGGCAAAACTTTTGCGTGCGAGCTCCCATTGATGCGATTTTTTGCACTGTTGGAAAGGAACCGTTGTGTAGAATAATATCACAAGGTCTTAGCTATGTTAGGAAATTTTAATCCCCCCAAAATTCCATTTGATACCTAAAAATGGCTTTAGAAGGTTTTAGGCCTGAATTTTCCAAATTGGGACCTACCACTAAAATGACCCTACAAGTTTATTCCTCCAATTTTTTCCACTCTGAAAGTATCGAGATAGATGAAAAATGGTATAATGATACAATACAAATTAGTATGATTTTGAAAACTGACAAAATGAAGTTTATGGTAATAAAATCCAAAAATATCACATATGACACTTTCATATTTGAAAACAATAGCTTGGAGGAAGTTCCTTCATACAAATATCTTGGAATTGATATTCATCACAATATCAATTGGAATTATAGTTTTTAGAAAAGGTTAAATGGAGGGTGGAAATGTTATTATACACTTTAAAACAAGTGTACATTAGAATACCTTTATTTGTGGGACAAGAAACAACACCTCTTTGATACTCTCATTACTCCAATTATCTAACATGGATGTTAATTTTTGGGATGCAGTATCTCTAGATAATCTTGGAGAAAAATAGAGTGGATCCAAAAGAATTTTATAAATTATAATCTTGGAATTAAAGGAAATACATCATATCCTATCCTCCTAATTAAAGATATCCTTTCCTCTATTGAGTGCACATCCATGATTAGGTACTTAGTGTACAATAACAATAAAAACAACATGGATGATAGGAGTTTCACCAAATTTTCTTAAAAATCTAGCCAAAACCACCAGACACTCAAGTTGGGATGGCATCAAGATTCCAAGCCTTAGTTAAATTATTGTAGAATATATGAATATTTCATTATGCAGAATACCAATAATGTTATAAATATAATTAAATCTAAATTTAAAGAGAATCTATGGTGTGATAAAGAATTAGAAGATAAAAGGAAGGTAATATACTACAAGGAGGTGTTCAGCCATAATCTAGAAGATCAAAAGTATCTCTCAGTTCTAACCAGTGCAAAGAAGATGAATCAATTGGTGAAAGCAGTTAACAAGGCCCATACTAAGCGATGCACATTCAAGCATGGGTTCTTTGTACTAGAATTCACGAAGGCCACAAATTGCTTCAACTAGAGAAGGGAGGTGTGATTTCTATTATCTACAAACCATGGAAATCATGGAAAGTTATAAATAATCTTGATTTGAATGACATGATGTTCACTAACTCATACAACAGAATGATGGATGTGACTTGGTATTAGTTTTGGTTCCCAAAAAATATTATCAACCACCATCACAATGGATAAAACTTGAGGCTACCAATCATAACAACTATGCCAAGTCAATAATGGAAGGAGGGGATCATATAGAGGTGAACATCCTACCTTTCATTCTCAATGGGAAGGCCATTAAAGAAGAGTTTAAGAGCTACCTAGGTATGATACATATAGATATGGACCAAGGAAACATTTTCTTATCTCGAAGAAAAAGATGCAGGAAAAAAAATCAAGGATTTTGATAAAGTACCCATTCTATTAAGCAAGTTTCAACCAACTAAACTTTT
>ML782144.1:926931-943323 GCA_009831015.1 Picea engelmannii | reverse complement strand
TTTTGTCCCAAGATACTTGAAATCACAAAACGTAGTATAAGTACGGAGGAGGGCACCATCGACCATTTTAGCGAATCGGCATTTTGGGTTTCAGTAGTTGGAGGGTCGAGACACTCAAGAGGGGAAGTCACAAGTTGCGAGATTCAAAGTTCCGAAATAGTGAAGGATGTGATCACATAGTGGACCGGAGAATTTGAATTGGTGCTTAGTGTTTGTTCATGTGGGCTCAATTCATAAGGACCTATGGCATACCATTGTAGGTGTGTTTGATTTCCCGAAAAGGAATCAAAGAGTCAGTTAGACTCAAAGGGTAGAAAAGGAGTGATCCTGCGTGGACCTTAACCCAAGGGTTGGGAGTCTACACCATCTAGTATCAGAGCCCTTCTCTGTTTGTATATTGTAGATAGAGGGTGCGAGAAATATTTACAACCATGCCACCAAGAAGAAGAGATAGGCAAACACCCAATCCACTAGAGGAAAGGGAACTGCCAATCAGAAGGGGTAGGCAATTACCTGAGCCACCAGGGGCAAAAGAGGTGCGTGAAATGAATTCTAGGATAGATGCCATGGAAATAGCGCAGAGGCGTGCAGTCAATGCTGGAGATATCAACGAATCTGAAAGTGAAGATGAAGCTGGATATGGAGGAGAAGAATTTGTAGCCGAAGATGCAGCAGAAGAACACCTATTCAGGGTTGTTGCAAGGATAGGTGCCAGAGAAAAAATGGACATTCTAGTATATGAAGGAAACCTGGATGTTGAAAAGCTTCTAGACTGGATTAGAGCTCTGGATAAATATTTTGACTATGAGGATGTTGAGGAAGACAAGAAGATAAAACATGTTGTCACAAGACTTAAAGGGCATGTAGCATTATGGTGGGATGAACTGCAGGCTGACAGACGCTGCAAAGGCAAGCAGAAAATAAAGAGTTGGGATAGAATGGTTGCGAAGATGAAGGCAAAATTCATACCGAAGGATTATCAAATTACTCTGTTTCGGAGGATGAATAATTTGAGACAGAAGCTGATGTCAGTGAAGGAGTACACTGAAGAATTCTATAAGCTAAACATCAGTGCAAGACATTGCGAAAGTGATGATGAAAAGGTTGCCATATATATGAATGGTTTGAGATATGACATCCAATATGAGATGAGCATGATGACCATCCGAACGGTGGAAGATGCTTATCATATGGCTCTGAAGGCTGAAGAGAAGCTGAGCCGAAAGAAAAGTCAAAGAGGGTGAGGCAGAAGTCAAGCTAGAGGCAAAACAATTGCCCAAGACAAAAATCAGAAACCTAAGGAAATGTGGAAGAAACCTCAAACTCAAAATGAGAGAGGTGGAAGCTCACAGAGAGGACAATATGCAGACAGAAATACTTTTCCTCGAACCAAGGAAGAGAAAGAGGTAGAGGTGGCGAAATAAAATGCTTCACATGTGGAAATAATGGGAATAAGTCTTATGAATGTCCAGATAAGAAGAAAGAAGGAGGTGAAACTCACATTGCCGAAGCACAGAGACAGAATGTTGAGGAAAAATATGTTGAAGGTAGAAGATCACTAATGATGAGAAAATTTCTCTTAACGCCAGAGAAGGAGGTAGAAAATCCAATCCAAAGGAACAGACTTTTTTGGACTGCTTGCAAGACCAAAGACAAGGTATGCAAGGTCATCGTGGACAGTGGTAGCACAGACAATCTTGTTTCTACAGAGATGGTGGAAAAGCTGGAGCTGGAGACTATTGAACATCCAAGCCTATACAGAGTTTCATGGCTACAAAAAGGGCATAAGGTTAATGTCACTAAACAATGTTTAGTTGAAATTGAAATAGGAGGATATAAGGATGAAATAATATGTGATGTCATTCCCATGGAATTTTGTCATCTATTTGTGGGTAGATTGTGGCAATATGACAGGAATGTGATTCATGATGGGAGAAAGAACACATAGACCCCAAAGAAGAATGGAAAGAACTCACATGTTGTTGCCAATTAAGGATAAAGAAGTGACAACAGAGGTAAGAAATATTGTACTTCTCATGAGCGGGAAAGAACTTCTTAAAGAGATTAAGAAGAAGGAAGAAACACAATTTGTCGTGGTGAGGAAACCTCAGATTGTTTTAACCAGTACAAGGGTGGATGATTTACCAGAAGAAATCCAAAAGTTGCTGGAGGAATTTGTTGATATAGTCGTGGACGAACTACCTCGTTCGCTGCCACCGATCAGAAGTGTGAGTCATCATATTGATCTCATACCTGGAGCTAGTTTACCAAAAAAAGCAGCGTACATATTGATGCCATAGGAGAATGAAGAAGTCAAAAGACAAGTCCAAGACTTAATGGACAAAGGATTGGTTAGAGAAAGCTTGAGTCCATGTGCTGTTCCGACAGTGCTCAGTCCAAAGAAAGATGGAGGCTGGAGGATGTGTACAGACTCAAGGGAAATTAACAAGATTACCATCAGATATAGATTTCCATTGCCAAGGATGGATGATTTGATGGATTGCTTGAGTGGAGAATTTTTTTTTTAAAGATTTATTTGAAAAGTGGATATCATCAAATTCGAATGAGAGACGGTGATGAATGGAAGACAACATTCAAGACAAATGAAGGGTTGTATGAATGGATTGTTATGCCATTTGGCTTAACAAATGCACCTAGTACTTTCATGATATTGATGAATGAAGTCCTGAAGGAGTTCATTGGAAAGTTCGTCATTGTATATCTTGACGATATATTGATTTTCAGTAGGACAGAAACAGAGCACTTGAAGCATTTGGCTACAGTGATGAAGAAATTGCGGCAAGAGAAGTTGTTGATAAATATGAAGAAATCATCATTCATGAAGATAGAGCTCATTTACCTGGGATTTGTTATCTCTGCAAATAAGATGAAAATGGATCCAGATAAAGTGGAGGCGATTAAGAATTGGCCATCACCAAAGAGTATATTTGAAGTTAGAAACTTTCATGGATTGGCTAGTTTCTACAGGAAATTTATCAGAAATTTCAATGGAATTAGCGCACCGATGATGGACACGGTGAAGAAAAGACATAAATATTTTCACTGGATAGAAGAATCAGAGAAAAGCTTCAATTTGTTGAAAAGGAAGATTATTGAACAACCAATTTTGGTGTTGCCAGATTTCAACAAGACATTTCAGTTCAAATGTGATGCTAGTGGATTTGCAATTGGAGCGGTCTTCAGCCAAGACGATAGACCAATCACGTACGTCAGTGAGAAACTGAATGAAGAGAAAGTGAAGTACTCCACGTATGATAAGGAATTTTACGCGGTCATACAGGCACTGAAGAAGAGGAGGCACTATTTGGTTCCTAAAGAGTTCATTTTGTACAGTGATAATCATGCCTTACAATTTGTAAATCAATAGGAAAAGTTGAACCAAAGACATGTTAAATGGGTTGAATACATGCAGAATTTTACTTTTGTAATTAAACATATTTTTGGAACTGCTAACAAAGTTGTTGATGTTTTGAGCAAGAAATGTTTGCTAATGTAGGAATTCAGAGTCAAAACTTTAGGTTTTGATAATCTCAAGGACATGTACAAAAATGATCTAGATTTCAAAGAGGCGTATGAGGCATCTAAGAATCCAATTCTCAGGGATAGAAGTCAATGGACTGAATATATGATCCAGGATGGATTATTATTCAGAGGAAATCAACTGTGTATCCCAAAATGCTCCATGAGGGAGAATCTGCTGAAATAAAAGCATAGTGGAGGATTGGCTGGACATTTCAATCATGATAAAACATTCTTGAAATTAAATGGCTCATGTTTTTGGCCAGGGATAAGGATAGATGTCAAAATATTTGTGGACAGATGCAGAATTTGTCAGCACACAAAAGGAAGAAAACAGAAAACAGGGTTGTACCAGCCATTACCCATACCTAAAAGGCTGTGGGATGCAGTTAGCATGGATTTTGTATTAGGGTTTCCCAAGACACAAAGAGGGTTTGATTCAATCTTTGTGGTGGTAGACATATTTCCTAAAATGGCACACTTTATACCATGTTAAAAAACCAGCGATGCAACTCATATTGCGAACTTGTTTTTCAAAGAAGTTGTCAGACTTCATGCCTTACAAGGAGCATAGTTTTGGATCGAGACACCAAGTTCGTCAGACATTTCTGGAGGAATTTATGGAAGAAGCTGGGGACAAGTTTGTCTTTTAGCTCATCTTATCATCCTCAGACGGATGGGAAAACAGAACTTGTAAACAAAAGCTTGGGAGATTTGCTAAGGAGCCTAGTGACTGAACACCACAATCAGTGGGATCACATTCTGCCACAGGTGGAATTTTCTTATAATGATTCGATCAACAAAAGAGCAGGGCAGAGTCCATTTCAGATTGTTTATGGAATGCAACCAAGGGGAGTTTCTGAACTGAAAGATTCAGGACAGAATGAAACTAGAAGTGCTAGTGCAAAAGATTTTGCAGAGGCAATGAAAGAACTTCACAACCAAGTGAAGGAGTGATTACAGAATTCAAGCCAGGAGTATAAGCACAGAGCAGGTCGACATAGGCGACAACTTCAGTTCGAAGTTGGTGATTTGATTCTTGCACACCTAAGAAAGGAAAGGTTCCCAAGGGGAACATATAAAAAACTAAAAATGAAGAATATTGGACCATGCAAGATCGTAAGGAAATCTAGGGAAAATGCATATGAGATTGAATTACCCGATGGGGTCGGAATTTCACCAATATTTAACACCTTAGATTTGTACCCTTAGAAATATGAATATGACAGTGGACAGATAGAGATTCAGTGGACTAAACAAATACCTGTAGCTGAAAATCCACAGATGGAGAGTATACTTGACAAGAGAGTCAGCAAGAGGACCAGAAGAAAAGAGTATTTTGAATACTTAGTCAAGTGGAAGGGACATCTAGTTGAAGATGCTAGCTGGGAGAATGAAGCAAAAATTCAGAAGCATGGACATGCATTGCAAGAGATCATGAATAGGAGTCCATGAAAATTTTCAAGCGAGGGAGTATGATGCAGGAGCATCGCCAACAACCAGCGAGCGTGGGACAAACACCATCACATTTTTGGCACATGTTGAAAATGTTTGAATTGTTTTGAAATTTGGATGCGTAGACTTTAATGTAATATTTAAGAGAATGCATACTTCCATAGTGTAAAATAGATCTTGAGTGATCTGCTCTCATCTGTAAGGTGTAGAGGCATTTATAGGCAGTAAATGAAAGTAGGTAGATTTAAATTCTAGATTAGACAGTTTTAGGAGCTGGAGGGAAAATGACTATAGACACCCTCATCTTGTATCATTGTAACATTATCAAGGATCAATTGTATCAATAGAGCATAGAGAAGAGAAGAAGTAGAGAGCAGTTTAGAAGAACCCATGTACAGAAGTTCTGAAATTAATACATGAAGCTTTGATTCAGACTCATGGTGTTCTAATACCTTCTGTGTATACATGTGAATGTTATTCTCATGGTTGTTTTACTCTTTCTGTTGTGCATTTGCTTTTATGCTATGCTATGTATGATTTCATGTTAAGTGTCTGAAGTCTGAGAGAGTAAGGAAATGAGTTTCAATTGTTTCTCTTCTTGAGTCAAAGTTCCTGCAAGGAGTGCAGTGAAGCGTCTGCAAGGAGTGCATTGATGGGTTCAGAGCTCATCTTTGAAAGCTCAGGAGGGATAACATTGTTCTGATTTTCTGTAGAAGTGCAAGTCAAGCATAGGAGCCATGCAAGTTGTGCGCAGGCTGGTTGGAAGTTCAGAACTTCTCAACCTACGAGAAGGTTGAAGACTACTATCGCGAGAAGTTGCGCAGAGTCAGAAGAGCTCAAATACTTAGACGTATTTGAAGAAGTGCCGCAAGGAGTGCGTGCATAAATCTCATAGGATATTTGAGTTTGAGAAAGGAAGCTCATGAGAGTTAGTGTCTTCATGGTGTTTGAGGAGCAGAAGGGAAATTTAGCCATCGTGTAGAGGATAGGTTCCAGAAGAGAGTCACAGGGTAAATTTAGGACTAGAGATCTCTAAGAATAAATTTGGATGATCAAAAATCTCTGAGAATAATTCCCGAAATAGCGAGAGCCATCATATCTTGAAGAAGAGCAAGAGGAGTTACGAGTTCGGAGGTTTGAATTAGTAGAAGAATCCGTGTCAAATACAGAAAACAGTGGAAAGTGGACAGGTGGCATATTTGTCGACACGGAGGTCAAACCTTCGTTGACCATTTTGGGGTTTTGTAAAGTGGAGAACCGAAAGCCTTGCAAAAAGATTCGCAAAGCCGCGAAGTGCGAAGTCTCGAAGGGGCGAAAAGTTTTGTTGTGGGGCCAGTGTTGATAACGAGTCAGACTTCAGCATTTCGGCATTTTGGAGGATAGGAGGTTGAGACTTTTGTCCCGAGATACCCAAAATCGTGAAACACAGTATAAGTATGAAGGAGGGCGTCGTCTACCATTTCGGCAAATCGGCATTTCAGGTTTCAGTAGTTGGAAGGTCGAGACACTTGAGAGGGAAAGTCACAAGTTGCGAGATTTGAAGTTCAGAAATAGTGAAGGACGTGATCACATAGTGGATCGGAGAATTTGAATTGGTGCTTAGTGTTTGTTCACGCGGGCTCAATTCATAAGGACTTGTGGGATACCAATGTAGGTGTGCTTGATTTCCCAAAAAGGAATCAAAGAGTTATTTAGACTCAAAGGGTAGAAAAGGAGTGATCCTGCGTGGACCTTAACCCGAGGGTTAGGGGTCTACACCACCAAGCAAAACTAAATATGCAGATTTATAAACTATGGACATGAGATTTTATGGAGCATGTACGGATATCGCATTCCATACTTGGCCACTTTCTGGATCACAGGTTGTCGGGATGGCAGGATGAAAAAATAGGCCTCCATTGTTCTGTGTCCTACAAATAGCACATAAGAATTCCGCAATATACAAATTGACAAGCAGATTTGTGGGGTGACTGAGATTTTATAGAGCATGTACAGTTTTTCGAAACATGAGAATGAGAGTTTGATAGCGCATAGTGGGGGACCCGTGGGCATAAAAAAGGATAAGGAAACCAAAGGGCTCGGTCTGACTCGCAGCATATATTTCATAATTCATGTGTAACACCAACTGTGTGGTTACCAAATCGGTATGTGTAGAAACCAGGAAAAACTAAATATGCACATTTATAAAGTATGGACATGAGATTTTATAGAGCATGTACGGATATCGCATTCCATATTTGGCCACTTTCTGGATCGCGAGTTCTCGGGCCAGTGGGCTCAAAGAATAGGCCTCTATTGTTTTGTGTCCTACAAATAGCACACACACTTCCGTGATATACAAATTGACAAGAAGAGTTGCAGGGTGGATGATATTTTATAGAGCATGTATAGTTTCTGGATCGTGGGTTCTTGGGTTAGCGGGGTAAAAAATGGGCCTCTATTGTTCGTTCCCTTACAAATAGCATCCACAACTCCGCGATATACAAATTGACAAGAAGATTTGCGGGCTAGCCGGCTCAAATAGAGTAACAAGTAGTTTTTAGGAGGATGTACCCCCCTTTTTTTTTTGCATAATGTATATTTTATAATTCAAGTACAACATTGGTTGTATGCTCACCAGAACAGTATATGTAGAAATCAGGGAAAACTGAGAAGATGCATAATTGTTTTTTTTTTCTTTTTCTTTTTTTGCAACAAGCTATACAGATCTTCTTTGAAACATAGAAATATGACTTTGCAATATGTTTCATTTATATCTCATAATTCAAGTGCAATACCAATGGTATCGTGATCAGACCAATATGTGTCCAATATGAACATACTGTATTGAGGAATGGGCACATTCGACCAAACATGGTCAATAAGTGCATTTTGAAGATGGCTTGTGTTGTTCAAAAGAAAGCAAAGACTGTATTTGCACATGTAGTTTTACAATTCTTTTGTTCTACCATTACTTTGTAGCATGTCAATATTGAAGTCTCGTACAAGTACAATGGGTTTGTTTAGAAGAAAATGGCCCAATGCATTGGAAATAAAATCTAGTATGTTCGAGAATGTTGCATGGGGAGAAACATACAGATTCAGTATTGCAACTTCTGTTTCATAGAAAATAATTTTTGCAAGCACCACTTCAACATTATTTTCTTCGATATGTATATGGTCCAAAATTGGCACATGTTTTTTCACCAGTATCATCACCCCATGTGTAATGTAAATTGATATGCAATTGTGATTTGGGAATTGTTTGTTCTGCATGCATAATGCCATCTGTGTTTCCTGCAAGCATGGAATATTGTATTGCATTATATCGTAGTCATTCAATATATCATCCATGTGTGCATTTAAGTTGCGTGTGTTAAGTGACATAATTGATACAGATGAATTTGTTTGTATGGATTGGTAATCATAGTGCAGTTTCCATTTTGCGGTGGTCTTGTGGCGTTCCATTTCAATATCAACTTTTTTTTTTTTCACTTTGAAGTTATCTTTTGTGAGAGGACTTAGTAAATACAAGGAGTCTATGCTTCTAACATGGGATAGTGTTGTGTATACAAGTCCATGTGTCTGAATTTGAGCAGGCTTAAATGCAACATTATCATGTGTTAGTCCTTGGGATATGTGGACTGTACGTGCACATGCAAGTTTAATTGGAAACTGTTTTTGAATCTTCAGTCGACCTGTCTTTTCCGATGCCGATACTAGATTTGATATTCACAAAATAGGTGTCCAATCATTTCCAGTGTTTGAATTATATATATAAGACAACTTGCTTGCTTGTCGCTTGCCTATATGCAGTTCATGGAACTTAATCCAAAGGACATTGAGTTTTTTTGTCTTCATATAGGCTTTGAGTATTCCATCTGCACCATTGACCAAGACATCCTGTGAGTCATACTTAGAGGCATATATTTCAACCAAAATTTCTAATTTGAGGACAAGTTGTGAAGGTAAAGTGATCGAATGTTCATGACGTGGCAGATGTCCATGGTTGTCTTCTTCCAGGTCAATTGAATTGATGATGATATCATTGCCAGGCATGACCGATAGCATGTGGTTGTTATGCATTTAAGCATCCTTATTTTTGTAGAACAGGTAAGGGAATGTTGGGTCTGTTGGTGCAGGTCGTAAGCACCTCGAATTGATAAATGTTAAGCCATCATATGTTTGGTTGTTTGTCCGCATTCTATTCAAAATTGCAATGAATGTTTCATCTGTCTGGCACATTGTAGTATGCAACTCAAAGCATTTAATATTGTCTCTCCAGAAGTCATGGGTGAATGTTTCCATGTTAACGGTAGGTTGTTCAAATATCAAAGAGTCTTGGATGGGATGGGCCTGGTAAAGATCCCCATAGAATACCATGTCAATGTTTCCAAAGAATTTTGTGTGCACATGTTTTATGCTTCTTAGTCGATTGTCAATGGAAGACAAGAATCGACTCCCAATCAAAGATGCTTCATCTATAAATACAAGTTGGAGTTCCTCATAAATCTTAGATAATGTATCCAACATTTCTTTGCTAAGTGGAAGAAACTGCGACTTGTTAAAAGGCATTAAAAATGCAGAGTGGACTGTTGTTCCACCTGCATTATATGCAGCTTTTCCTGTGTATGCAACTATTAGGCCCTTTGGTTTCATAGGATCAGAGGAATTGTTTGAATCATAGATTTGTATAAGCATTTGGAACAGTGCTTTCACTGTGAATGTATTGCCTGTTCCTGCTTCACCTGTAAGGAATAAGTGCATAGGATTGTCCATGTTCAAGCGTTTTTTAAGAGCAATGTCCTTTAAAATTGTTTGTTGTTTGCGATTTAACAGATGTCTTATTAGGTGGTATTCATTATTTTCAATTAGGAAAGGATGTTTTGTGACTTGAAAACCAAGATTGATACGTTTTTCACTTCCACCTACTAGAGGACGATGCAAATCCGCTTGTAAGTCATAGGACTCAGAAGGAGTTCTGGTTGTTTTTCGGGTTCTTAACATCTTATCATGATCGCCAGGGTTTTCTAGGTCATTAACTACAGCTTCCAGATCACCCCATGTTGGATTAACATTGTAGGTAAATCTAGCTTCATTGATGTGCACTATAGTTTCAGACGCAGCAAACTCAGCCTCTTATGTAGAGAAGTTGTGTTTTAATGTCTCTTCTTTTTCATCGAACGGAACGTACAGCAACAGTTTTTATCTACAATAGTTTTCATAGTCACAATGTTTATTGTATTTGACAAACCGTATCAGAAAGGGTTTTTTTCTGTTTGATATGGGTGCACCATTTTTTTTGTAATGCGATACGAATTCTGCTAAGCAGATATGCCTAATAGGATATGGACGCTAGAGGTAATAATCAACAATAGAGCGACATATCACGTCTTCTAAATTGCTAGGCCCTTGTTGTAGCAAAACCGATGGTTTAAGCACAAATGTGCGTTTTTCAAGTGGAGATGTGTTTATGAAGACACATTTTCTCGAACTAAAAGTGAGGGGCAGGGAAAGTGCAATGTGAACTGCTTGCTGAGCAGACATTTGTTGAAGATTAAACAATGTATCGCCAGTGTGTGTATCATTTGTATGGCATCAATATGACTTCTTTCATGTTCTTTGTGTATTCTTCTAAATGCACTTGTCATAGATTTGTCAAACTTTGTCATATACGAGGTACAGTAGGATGCTGCAGCATATGCATTGAGCACATACTCGGCATATGTATTTTCTTTCCACATAGCTGGCATATCCTTGGAGAAACTGTTGTTCCAAATATGGGAAAGTTTTCGTTTAAGGAAAACTGTTGGTTTCCTAAACGTACATTGTATGGTTTGGATATATTCATCTTCTGATAGATTTACCTATGTCAAGAAGGCATCAAAGCTCATCAGCTCGTCAAATTTTACTTGTTCTAGGAATGCGAATAAAGATTTAGATTGCTCGATAGCAACATTGTCCTCTAAACTAAGTGGCTCTATGATTCTTGTAGCTCTCATTGGTGGCACAGGAAAGTTGGATCTGCAATGCAAGTTTTTTCATTTTCTACAACTTCTTGTATGGTAATGTCTATGGACTTTGGAAAGCTCCGGATCCAAATGATCTGTGTTGCATGTTATGCATTTTTCCACAAATTGTTCGATCTCTGAATTGTTATCAGATCCATACATTGGGGCACCCTCTATCCACAATAGTGTGTGGTCATGTTCATTTCCCCTATTCTGGAATTTAGTCACAAAAAACTAGTCCGATATTTTTCCGAAAAACGTTTCATCATGGAATATCAATTGTCTCAAAGAATTTATTCTATGTCTATAGTAGCAAGTACATGTCACTGGGTCTTTTCTTATGAGGTAGTCAATGTCATTATTTTCCAGTGTATCGATTTCCTTTTTACGTTTCCTGTTCCTATGCAGGTCAGATACAGAAACCACCAATGGATCCCAGCAATGCTCTGCACTTGTAAATGTGATGAAAAATGTTGGTGGGCCCAATTGTCAGATCATTGCAAAAATATGTTTTTTATTTTGTTGCAAATAGTCAGGAGAGGTGAAAATGTTTTTGAAATCTCTGTATCCAATATCAGATTTCAGAATTTTTTCTAGTTTCACTTTTTACTTCACATCCTTGGCCAACAACTTTCTTTCTTGTAACTGGCCTTTTCTTATTCGGACCTACATGCAAGACAAAACTTGCTCTATTATTATGCGCATTGTTTTGAAAAAGAAATTTGTTATGTGATAGGAGAAGTAACCTCTTGAATGTAGCAGCTCCCATCAGACTATTTTATGATAACTGAATCATTCTATAATATCAGTGGCACGTGGATCTCCATAGAAGAGTGTTGGAAAGTTCATTTCCTCAACAAATTTGTCCTTGAATATTCCAAGTGGACGCTGCCCCTTGACAGGTACAATTTCGACAATTTTGTCTTGCAATTCATGAATGCACCGTGAATCAGTGAATCCATGCACCAATGTCTCAACATGTGTTTCATTCTCTAATTCATCACTTGTATCAAATTCACTAGGATTTTTGAGAGTGTCTGCAGAGTTGTCATCCTCTTCTGCAAGAACACTATTCCAGTTTCCATTTATACAAATGTTTTGTGCTTTGTACAGGGACCTGGAACATAGTTCCTTTAATGCTTTCATAACAGTATGCACACACACTTTGCCTTTCTGATAGGCATTTTTGTATCGCAAGCATCTTTTCAGAGCCACGTCAATTGACATTGTATTGCTAATGAATTGTGGCAATGCTTTTTGCACAACATCTAGCTGAACAGGGACATTAATAATTGATCCTGTCAAGCCCATCTAGGGTTGTTTATAGCCCCAAGGTCTGATTTGAGAAAATGAAATTCACAGAGACACAAGTCTCTCCTCAAGTTTCGTAATTTCACTTACATATGGTAGTGGTGTATTACATCTTATTTGGTCGGGGGTTGCAAACTGTGGCAGTTTTCCATTTTCAAGCGACCGTTTTCATGGAAGACAAACTTTGCCACTGGAAAATGGTTTCTCATGCATTGTCAAGCGGAGGTATTCTGCTTGCAAATCAGGCGTGAAAGACTTAGTGTTTTTTGAAAAATTCAATTGTTCACAAATTGCACATGCAATGGAAGGAGTGTGTTTAATTTGTTTCATGTAGGTCTGTATTGCATTTTTCTTTCGTAGGGAGGTATGGGTAGAAATTGTTTCCTGGTTTTCATTGGTAGTAGTGCATGGTGTTTCTTTTATACCGTGAAATTTCACAGTTGGATGAGCATTGTGGGATATGCGACCATACCTCTTTCTGTCGTGTTCTGCACGAACACATTTCTTTAGATTGTGATATGTGAGTTTCTCTCTAAAAGGAAGCATAGCAATGTATTGTTTTCTATCGCGTGTGACCTTTTTCAATTTTTGGTAACTTACTCTACGTTTCTTTCCTAAGGCCATGATGACCTGATGGAAATTGGGATGAATTTCACTTTGACTCAGGTTCTCATAAACTAGTCTATGTTTTTTGTTTAAGGCCTGTATGGCCTCATCACAACTGGGACGAATTTGATGCGTAACTTTTTTCAAGTTGTGATAACTTACTCTACATTTTTTGTTCAAGCCCTGTATGACCTCATCAAAATTGCGATGAATTCCATGCATGGCTTTTTTGTTCAAGCCCTCTATGGCCATATCTCAACCGAGAGGAGTCTCATTCTTGCTAAAAAGCACTCCACGCGTATGCATATTTGATGTTGTTTGGGTGGCATGGACATTCAACCCTGAACCACCGACATGTTCAAGAAAAGGTTCATAATGGATATGTGTTGTCTCTGTTTTCAACGAGAGGATGTCAATTGTTCGATCATAATTTGAATCAGTAAACCAGGAATCGACAGTGCCATCTAGCAAGGCCGACCAAACCTGGATATTTACTCTGAATATCATAGACAACCATTGCAAACAAAATCTGCAACCTTCCACATTCCCTTTTTCATATGGAAGCACCATGTTTACAAGGTAATCCTGCCAACTTCCAACTGCGAGCATATTTTCTAGGAGATATGGGAAAAGGTGTTGATGCAAGCACCTAAAAGCTTGTTGGATGCCACCTATAATTGCATTGCAAAAGGACTATACATTGTAAATCTGCAGTGACTACACATCGAACTCCGCTTCCACCAAATAGCAAATTGCATTGAACAGACTATCTCCACAGCTAGACACAACATTTGTTGCCAGCTGCAAACCATGGAAATCTATGCGATGCATAATCCATTTCCATTGTGATTCAAGGTCTTTGCAAATGACAGAAAAATAAATATGAGGCCCCTCAACATTGCATATGTACAGTATTGGTTCATAATGACCACTGGAATCATTTCCATCATGGAACAAGATGCAATATGGATTGTCAGATGCAATTTTGTTGAATAGTAGATATCTTGTTTTTCTTGTCAATGACCATATTCCAACTGATATTTTGAGCCAGTTAGACATCCATCGTATACAAAATGTATCTCCCCAAAGTCCCGTCTCATGTGAAGGAAGAACTGGAGATGCAGACAACCGCATCTTTGAAAAATACGTAGCGACATCATGTATTCCATGCAACTGCCGAAGAAAATCAGATTCTAGTTCGTATTCATAGGACTACAAAGCCTCAACATAGCCATTTTTTAAACAACTCAAGAAATAATCTATCAATCCATTGCACAGCTCGGTCGATGAATACCGAAAATGCAATAGAACCTAGAATGTATCGAAAAGTTAATCCCCAACAGTATACGAGAATGCATCCAATCTAAAAAGGCCATTACTATGCAAAACCATGTCAATGTTGTCATGTATAATGGAATGTGTATCTATTTCATACGACTCAACATATATTACTTCTTTCATCTCTTGAACTATGATTTTGAAGTTGTTTGTTAGATACTTTCAGTCTGTATGAAAACAAAGAAAAGGGGAGGAAAAAAAATAAAGTAGCAAAAAAAAAGGAAAGCAAAATAAGAAAACTACAAGCGCGGGACTGGGTGCCAGTCCCTGTATGTATATTTCAACCTTCTTCTTCTCAACTTCAATCCCCTCTAGTCCCCATAGAAGATGACAATGAAACAAACCCACACTGGAAAGTGAACCAAACAAAAGAAACAACGCAAATAAAAAAACACGATAAATTTACTCAGCAGAAAGAGAACAGGTGGACGCAGTTTTCCGACCCAAAGAATAACATCATTTCCTGTGTCTACACCCCGTTGGATGGTTCCCTCTTCTGATAGCTCCAAACTACTTTTTGTAAACCCCTCTGCATTGCAATTTTCAAAAAAGCTATGGACGTGATAGGCAGGATATGAGGTCGCATAGTTTCGAGGAACAAAAATGAAGAGCAGAGACAAAGATGGTCTGCAACAAAATTTGAAGGCAGGGACTCCCGCCATTGAAAAATAACAACAATAGGGAAACTTACCCATGAACGAGGGACAACAAGAGCTCGGCCCCAAAAAATTGAAACCACAACAATAGGTCCAACAACTTGCAAAGTTGAAGAAGAATAAACCAGCGAACAACCACGAAGAGGTCAAACTGCAACTGCAGGACCTCAACTTTGCAAAGTTGAATTAAATAAGAGAAAGAATCATGGAGCAAAGCAATGAGCAAGCATCGACCACTGAAGCAGTGATGTTGACCATGAACGAAACTGTATTGCAACACATCTGTACAATAAACATTTAAGACTACCAGAGCTATTAGGTAAAGACTTAAGACTGTCAGGACCGTCGAAGGGCGTGACCCTGTGCAAGCATTTAAGAAAAAATACATCCTGGCAGGCCTGTTCTCTCAAAACACACAACAATAAAGAAAAAATATCACATAGTAATATGGTAGAGAATGTATTCTACCTAACAGAAAATGCTAAACGAAACATTCGAACTAATGCTAGAATTAATCCACCTCTGACCAATGCATAATAAAATATACGATTCAAAAAAATCATATACAATCAAATACTTTGGATATGCCAAAATATATAACATTGGGAATAGTGAAGCCAACAATAAGACCTCCATTATGTTGTCCAATCAGATCTTAACAAACAAGGTACTTTCTATTATATAAAAATCGATGTTTTCACTTCCCTTGTTCCAACAATAGATAATATGGAAATATTTGTGGTCAATGCACAATCTAATACGAGGTCAATGGTTTATCGATTGCTATAGTCACTCTATGCCTATGGCAGGGACTAATAATGTTGATACTACTTTATATAAGAATTTAAATATTTACAATCAACATAATGTAGTCGTAATTTTCCAACATCTTGCATTATAATGAGAAGTATCTCACATGCTTGGAAAATATGTGTGCTATCAACCAAAGAAATATTAATATAGTTATTTAGAAGAACAAGTTGCTAGAGAAATATTAATATAGTTATTTAGAAGAGAAAGTTGCTAGAGTTACTTAGTTGCTATAGTTACTATTGAATGTGGTAATGCTATTTTAAGGTTTTATAATAGCATGTTATTAGTGCTAATGTTGGATGTTATTGTGAATTAGTTTCAAGGTGTCTAAAGCATATCAATGTATTAATTATGTGGAGCTAACTAGAGAAGTATGCTATACACACAGTGTACATGAAGATGTTATATAATGTTATGACCAATGTATCAAAGGAAAGATGTTATGTAATGTTATGATCAATGTATCAAAGGAGGAGATATTATGGGTCAAATAAGAACTCTTCTACATGAAAGGTTGAATAAACTTTAAGTTATAAGGACGTTTGATTTTACTATGATTAAGATTAATAATAAATGAAATTAAAGTGTTCATTATTTAACATATGTTATCATATCATTATGGTAACTACCACATTTGGTATTGTATTTTCAAAAAGGAGACATGGTTAGATATTTTTTTTGTT
>ML782144.1:896231-910313 GCA_009831015.1 Picea engelmannii | reverse complement strand
TTGATGCTTTCCACAACTTTGTTCAACCTCATATTGTAACACTTGTATGATTTCCTAGTACTTGAGTAACCAACAAGTACTCATTTTTCCACACGAGAGTCAAACTTTCCCATTCTGCTATCTTCTCTTTTGATGTAGCATTTTCTTCCAAATACTCTAAAGTAATTCACATTTTCTAGTCTTCCTTTCCATAGCTCGTAGGGAGTTTTGTCAGTGTTTTTTCTGAGCATTACTCTATTTTGAATGTGAACCGTTGTATGCATTGCATGTGTCCAAAAGATATCTATCAATTTGGAATCCATAAACATTGTTCGAGCCATTTCCTGTACTGTCATGTTCTTTCTTTCAACAACTACATTCTGTTGAGGTGTCCTAGCAATGAAGAATTGTCTTTTTATTCCATCCCTGCTGCAGTAGTCCATAAATTCCTTTGAAGTGAACTCTCCTCCATTATCAAATCTCAAAAATTTGATTTTTGAATCCATTTCATTTTCAACCATTTCCTTGTAGACCTTGAAATTTTCAAAATCTTCTGACTTATTCCTGAGAAAGAAAATTGCAATCATTCTTGTATAATCATCAACAAACAACATAAAATATTTCTCACCTTTTAAACCCTTTGTTGTAGTTGGTCCAACTAGATCAATATGCACAATTTCCAGTGGTCTTGTCATTGAATATTCCTTTGATTTAAACTTGGTCTTTGTTTTCTTTCCTTGTTGACAATGCTTGCATAAAGTGTTGGTTAGTTTCATGATCTGGGGAATTTCTCTAATTTCTTCCTTTTTGCTAACTTTGAAAAGGTTATCAAAGTGTATGTGACCCATTCTTTTGTTCCATAGCCAACTTTCATCTTCCTTTCCTAGAAAACACTTTTCATTTCCAATTTCACTTAATACATATATGTTGTTTGAAGTTCTTGCAGCTGTTGCAATCAATTTTCCTGAACCTTATTTTATTATCTCGCACTTTTGTGAATCGAAAGTAACTTTATGACCTTGGTCACACATTTGATTCACACTTAGAAGATTATGTTTCAAATATTCTACTAGTAGAACATTTTCTTCCTTGGTATTCTTGTTTCTAATTTTAACTGTGCCTTTTCCAATGATTTTAGTTGAATCATCATTTTCGAAGGCTACTGATCCATCTATTTCCTTTCTTAATATAAGAAAAATGTCTTTATCATCTATCATGTGTTTTGAACAACCACTGTCAACATACCAACCACGTTTCTTCTTCTTATATTGTAGAGAAAGTGTGCATTCTTCATTGCTATATTGATTCTTCTTTCTTGTCCATGTTCTCTTCTGAGGTTCTTGTCTGTGACTGTTGTTGTTATGTTGTCGTTCTCTAGGAGGAACTGTCATTCTACAATCTTTGTCCATGTGTCCAAATTTTTTACACTTGTAGCATTCCACTTAAGTGCTCAATGATTCAAACATGTTGTAACTTATTCTTTGTGTTTCACTAGGTCTTCTTGGATAACCTTTTTGTGTATGACTTTCAAAGTTGTTTATGTTCCTGATGTTAGCTATGCACGTCATAGCTTTGTGTCCAAAATTATTGCATGCATAACATAAACCAAAAAATATAGTTTGATGCTTGGCTGTTGAATATCTTCTTAAAGGAGTTACTATTATAATTCCTTCTTCTTCCTGAGGCCTATCTGGCGGTCGTTGATTTTGAAATCTGAATCTTGTCGATGGAGGAGTGTCCCTGTAATCTTCCTTGCAAGTATTCCTATCCCCTTTGATTGTTTCTGCATATTTTTTTGAATATGTTTGTTATTATGTTGTTTTGGATCTTGATACTTTTTCCGTCTAATCGTATCCAAGTCTGGACTTGTCATGATGAGGTTTTTGACTGCTGATATTTTTATCCAAAACTTTTGAGTTGTTCTGCATATTTTTCTTTTGAATATTCTTTCTTAATGTGACAATCTCTGCTTCTAAATTTTCAATGATCCTGTCTCTTTCTTGTAGTTGTTCACTGAGTGCTTCTTCAATTATTTTATCTTATTCTATTTGAACCTTCAAATTTGTGATCATTTGTTCTAGTTCCTCTGTGTCTTCTTTCTTGTTTACTTCCACTTGTAGCTTCTTGTTTTTCATATTTTCTCTTCTTATAACTTCTATGGAAGTCAACAATTATTCTTGGTAGTCAACTTCTGCCTCTTCATATTCTTCTTCGATGTCTTCTTTATCAAAGTCTTCTACTGCCATGAATATAAGTATTTTTGTCTCACTGTCATTTAATTCATCTTCATCTGATGAGGAGATGTCTTCTTTGGTGCAGAAGCTTTTCTTAAAAGCTTTCTTTATGGTTCTTTTGCCTTTATATGTTTGTTTTCTATTTGAGTAATCTTCATCATTCCTCTTATTTTTGTTATGAGGACATTTGTTAGCAAAATTACCAATACCATCACAATTAAAACAAATCAATGGAAGCTTACCTTTATATCTATCGTTGGTTCCCTTGTTCAATCTTTTGACAAAGTTGGACACTTCTTCATCATCTTCTGAGATGTCATTGTGCTGCTATGTTCTTTTTCCTTTTGATTTCCCTTTTGCTTTGACATTTTGGATGCTTTGAAAGTTGCTTCTTTTATATTTATATTTTCCTGTTCAATTCTCATTTCATATGCTGTGAAGATTCAATGTAATTTGTCCATGCTTATTGAGTCTATATCTTCTCTTTCTTCTAGTGTTGATATCTTAGGATCAAATCTCATAGGAAGAGTTCTTAGTACCTTTTGAACAATTACAAATTCTTTAATTTCTTCTCCCAATCCTATGATTGCATTTACTGTTTCATCGACTCGTAAGAAGTAAGCTGCAATATTCTCATCTTTCTTCATCTTTAGTTGTTCGAACTGACCTCTGTAAGTTTGAAGCTTTGCTTATTTGACTTTTGAATCTCCTTCATAAATATTTTGAAACTTGTCCCAAATCTCTTTAGAGGATTTGCAATGTATAACTTTGGTGTATACTAATTCACAAAGACCATTCAAAAGTGCATTTGTGTCTTTGGAATTATTTTGACCGAGTTTTATTGCTCTTTCATTTGTCAGCGGAACAGTTGGTTCTTTGTATCCATCTACAACTGATTTGCAAATTTCAAATCCCTATTCCTGTATATATGTTTTCATCCTTCTGCTCCAAAATGAAAACTTATGTCCATCAAACTGTGGTATTCCATTTTTATACATGTTGTTTATCTCCATGATCTACCTTTCAGTGGTTAAATTGATTTCTGATACCAATTGTTGGATTACTGAAAGGGGGGGTGAATCAATAATAGAGAAATTGCATCATTTTCTAACCAAAATTTGCAAGTGTTATATCAATGTAGCATTATCATCCAATAGTTGCAGAGTAAATAAACAATGAAAAAAGGAGGCTCCAACTTCCTTTGTTTTCCAGCTGCAACTAGAAGGATGCTCCAACCCCCTAGTTTCTCAAAATACAACCTGAGGGAAGCTCCAAATCCCCAATTTTCTGACTACAACCAGAAGGAGGCTACAACCCCCTATGTTCTCCAGCTACAACTGGAAGGTGGCTACAACCACCTGTCCTTTCCCCATCCAACCTCCCTGACGTAGAAGTAGAATGATGGAACCACTGTCACACTATCACTGTAAGATATACCACTGCAAAGTTGTACCAACCTATACCACTGACATGCAACCAACATGTACTACTTCCTCTGCAATCAACCTGTACCTGAATTGAGCATGTATCAACCAAATATAACAAATACGCGACTTGTAGTTTTGCAACATGTGTATGTACACGCCCTATTTGTTATGAAGCCCGCGTATGTATGTGTCCTGTCTATTATGCAGCATGTGTATAACTTCTGAAACTAGGGTTTTCTTTCTTCTGAAAAATTCTGACCCTCTGCAACTTCTTTCACATAGATCTCCAACCTGTCATTGTATCCAGACTGTAACTATACCATNATATATATATATATATATATATATATATATATATATATATATATATATATATATATATATATAGTCATGTGCCATATAGGTGTGTAATCATGAACAAGTATAATAATCCACACATGATCTAAACATCAAAACCCTTTCTGATATTCATCCTCTCAATACATCAATCGCTTCACAAATACAAGCTCTCGACCATGTACCACAAAAAACCTTGGCCATATGCCAAGAAATACAAAATGTGCCTCATCTCTAACAAGAAGTATCAATGATAAATGTTTAGTATACCATCACTGTATCTATATATCTGACTTATACAGAAGATCCCATGCAACCACTAGTCTCTCTAGGGAGAATCCTCAAATCTCCATAACCATTTCTCAGGAATACATAAAAATCCAACTACTTATAGAAATAAGACATACTTTTTGAAACAATGGATAGATTTGATGTATCTGATCATTGTAGACCTTCCCGGGAGCTTGATCTCAGAATCTAAAACCATGGCTTCTTCATCTCCTCATATTTCCATGGCTTTTCCCTCATGTACGCGTCATGTTATACTGACAATCGACATATGTACATGCTCTGTTGTACTGGTAGCCTGCGTATGTACTCACCTTGTTGTAATTTTAGCCTGCGTACACCTCATAACTTAGGGTTATTTAGTATTTGTTGTAATTCCGAAACATTTGTCGTCAACCCTTCGTGCTATCTCATACTTTCGCAACTTCAGATGTATCAATGAGTACTTGCAATAAGCCTTACACAACAATATATTTTCAATGTGCTCAAGTGTTATTAAATGAGAGAGCCTTTTCTCTTTTTTATACTTTCATGTAGCATCCTCAAGGGGTTACCTTTTAACCATCTTAACCAACTTTCCTTATTTTAGGGTTAACCCACTTATAACCACTTGTCCACTTAACTTAACCACTTTCCATAATTAGTAAGTTCTCCATTAACTTTATTATTTAAATAATTTCTTTTGTATCCTCTTTGAATTATAGTACACTCATCACTTCATTTTATTATTTAAACAATTTCTTCTTTGCAAACACTTTGACTACTTTGAACTTTTGGGGCTTCTATGTGACTCGTGAGGGTTATCCAACTTCACATGGCCATAACTCTCTAACCGTGAGGAGTTATGTGACGTTGTACATACCACCAGAAATGGTATGACATTTATTATACATATATAATTGTCTTACATGCAAATGTATCAAAACTCATACCATTATCTATCAAACAAACTTGGGTCCATTACCCAAACCTTTGTGCTACTGAAATTCTCTATTGGACTTTATTCAAGGGTTCACATCAATGACAACCAACCCAATTAATCAACATAGGAAAGCGGAGCATAAAGGTAAAAAAAAAAATTCATTAGGAAAATAACATCAACAATATAAATCATGGCAACGCAAAATCAATGACATCATAAGTAAAATAAGTATCAGCTACTCATCAATGAAATCAATAACGACGCAATCAACACATAAAAAAAAAGGATAGCGACACAAAAACACAAATAACATTTCCGCTTAGCACATCACAATCATATTGAAACAATTTATAAACCATGATCAACCAAACAATGAATATTAAAATGACTACCCACCCAACCTACCCTGCAAGGTTAGGACCTCTAGGACACATAAGCAATGCTCAAGCCCATGATCCAGTTGATTTTGACCATTTAAGGTCTCAGGGCTGGTGACTGTTCTGAGAAACAATGAGGTGTTTTCATCCCACCAACACAATCAAGTCCAAACCAACTAGCTATATCAACAACATCAACGATAATCACTGACACAATAATGTTAAAATAACAAATCGCACATCACATAGATTCCAAGGCGCAAGAGAATTTTGATTACTAAATACATCATACAATGACATAAGATAAGGCTCAATGTAATCAACGTTATTTATTTTCAAGACGCAAAGGAAAACATCTTCTTTTTTCTAAGGCACACGATTAATCAACCACTGAATTCAACCATAAATCAACATTAATTCCAAGGTGCACGCGTGATCTAATTACCAATTTAAACAAAAATCAACATCATGAGATGCACACAATTAATCCATTCACTTAAACATTTACACATCAACAATAATGGGTGCAAGAGTAAACAAAATTAAACAACCATACGTCCACATAATAAATGGTGCTTGGTAATCAACTTATTTTTAAACTGCGCAAAAATTATAAATACGTAATCGTTCATAACAAATCCATCAATCCTTATGTTAAGGAAGGATTCTTATCCAATCCACTTTTAACTAATCCCCAATCCTTAAGGAAAACTCTTACCCAATCAAAAACATTAAAAATATCCTTGTCATGACAACCCTTAACCAATCAACATCAATCATGATTAATAGCAACCACCCTCCCTTCTTATTAAACATAAATAAGAAATATACATAATATAAACAAGAACCTTGGTGGCTAGATCAATCAATATCAATAAAATCCAGCCTTGATGGCTATTATTTTTCGTGAGGAGAACTATTAAATGAAGTTCAAAACTAGCCCAAAAATGGTCTTCGCATGCAATAGAATAAAGGTTTCTATAAAGGTTTCAAATAAAGGTTCCCCCCTTTCCATTGCACATCGGTCAATGGTTATCTAAGGCGGTACCCTTCAGATTGTATTATTCGTTGAAAAAAACAAGGATCGCAGGTACAGGTGTCTACAGGCAAAAGGATCGCAGGTACAGGTGTCTAATCTGAGGCAATAAATAAATCTGAGGCAAGAATGCAGTGAAGGCACCAGTAAAACGCAGAGAAAACAAGTAAGACGCAAGGTGTTCCCCCTCCCCAAACGCAGAGATGCTCCTGGTAAATTCGTTGAGGGTGTGACTGAGATCGCAGAGGTTATTCCTTGATCATTTCGCTGATGGTAATCAATATTCGCAGAGGTTATTCTTAACCAATTCGCATAGGGTAATCAAAGATACGCAGAGGTTATTCTTGACCAATTCATAGAGGATAGTCAAGATACGTAGAGGTTAATCAAATATACGCAGAAGTTATTCTCGACCAATTTGTAGAGGGTAATCAAGATACGCAGAGGTTAAACTTGGACCAATTCGCAGAGGGAAATAAAATATTTGCAGAGATTATACTTGACCAATTCGCAGAGAACTAAAAACGCTGGGAGAAATGTTAAAACGCAAGGGTACTTCATGCTGGGTGATTTTGTTAAGAACTGGGAGAAAATGCTAGCAAAAACGTAGATCGAATTGAGGGAAGGACGTTGGTACCAACTGCAAAAATGCAGAGAGGTTGAGTGGAAAGGTTAGCAAATGCAGAGGAATGATAAGCGAACAATGCCAGGAGGGAGCTCAATTTTGGGCGAAATTGTTCCAAAACGCAGAGGTAAGGGAGAAGGAACTTTCTAAGAAAAAATAGTGAGCAATCACAGAGGGTTAATGAAGGTTTCCATGCTGGTTGTATTTAAAAACATAGAGAGAGGGATCGATGCCGGGATAAAATACACGCTGGGCGAGTTGGGAAAACGCAGAGATCATTCAAATCTCCCTCCAGAACGAATTCATGGATGCAATTTCAGTTGTTCTACATTATAATTTTGATAGAAAAACAACAATTTGCAGAGACTAGAGTATGATGATGGCGCAAATGGTATCGCTAGTAGATTCGAACTGGGCATATGGAAGCAAACGAGAAACACGCAGATGAACAAATTCGTTGGTGTGAAAAATATTGAAATTTCAGTGAGGATACATGCAACGCAGAGACTAAAGTATGACCAGGGACTCTACAAATGCCTCCATATATATCTCCACTAAATATTTCCAAATGACCAGGGACTCTACAAATGCCTCCATATATGCCTCCATATATACCTCCCTATGTTTCCCAATTAGTTTTTTCATCTCAAGGGTTGCATCTAATGCTAGTGTTAAGGGTTCCGAAACAAGAAAACCTTACCAAAAAGACAAGGAATAAAAATATAAACAATCCCTATCAAATGGGAGGTAAAAACCCAACAGAACAAATAAGAAATATTTGAACCATACATCCAATAAAACTTAATAAAATGAAAACTCACTGAAATTACTGTAATCGGCGAGATGGGCTTGATGACGATCCTTGGTGCCTAGCATTCCCTTCCTTCGGCTTGATGACAATCCTTGGTGCCTAGCATTCCCTTCCTTCATCCAATTTCTAACGTTCAGACTTCACCGATACCTCCTAGCCAATGCTAGGGGTACTTTTAATTTGTTTTTTTAATAATTTAATTAGGAATTATTTCCTCCATACACTTGTCACTTGTTCTCTTAGTTGCACTAATATATCAACAATTTAATTAAATTAAATGTCAATTTCTCTCACCCATCTTTAAAGTGCTCCTAAAATCACTCTTAGTTGTCCCTTTATTCCCTTTATTTCCCTTTTAATGACTGACTTCTTTCTAAAACTGAGTTGTGTTAAATTTAGGAAAGTTCTTTAGTTAGACTAGACTAGATACATTTCTATGCTTGCAGATCTTTATGCTTTATTACATTCTCAATTAAATCTAATTTAGTATTTACTGCACAAGTGTATTAATCACTCCTTAGGGTTTTTTGTTTTCATTGATTCTTAATTCGATTTAATTCATCCCATCATCAATTAATTTAAAAATTTTGTTTTTAGTCTTATCACTCACTTAGACTTAGACTTAGACTTAGTTAAATATTTATTTGAAAATGCCTAGACCCTTAAGGATTATTCTTAATAAATTCATTCTTTAGTTAATTAATTAATCAATTAATTAATTCAGCAGGTGCTCAAAATTTTGAGGTTTAACATTCGCTCAAGTTTTCTAGGCCACCTAGGTTCATTGACTCATTTTTTTTATACCGCGACGTGCCCTTGAAGATGCACTCTGTGCCCCAAGGGTGCCACTCGCCTTTGATTCAATATTTAATTATGCGATGTGCCCTTCAAGATGCACTATGTGCTCCAAGGGTGTAACTCTCCTTTGACTAGTTTTGGTAGTTTTCCAACCCTTGGGGTTAATACTTCATTCAGGAGACCTTGTGAGAGACTAAGGGTCTCTAAGGAATAAGTACCATTCCTTATTGCACACCCCTTAGAATCTTCGTGAGTGACTATCTCAATCTTCCCTCATGGCATCGTGGATCTCTCGAACTAGGTAATTGTTAACCTACAATCCGAGCCACGACGAGAGTTCTAGTAGGATGTGATAGGGTTGTTGCTACACCTATCCCTTAATATTTGGTTGTTGTGCATGGCCCTTTTACTCCTTATGTGAGTCTGGTTAGCAAGCAATCGTCAGCCTACATCCATCAATGAAACATTGTCAATGATCTATAAACAACATCATTATATACTCGATCATATGTCACATATGCATAAATAAAATACCCAAACCAATACAATCTACTCCTTGACTCGATCTAGAGTCCAAGGAGGTCCATCGATGCCATCGACATTCTCAATCTGTCAAGTGTACTACACACTCAGGCAAAACTCATGAATAATATCTATCAAAACATAAATATCAAATAAAATACCATCACAATCCATCAACATCATCAAAAATCCATAAGCGGAACAGATAACCATAAACTAAAATCCGATCACTTGCACGCAAGTGTCCTCAAAGAATAGTCAATAACATGTGCTCGCAAGAGTGGGATGTTACATTATTCATCACTTTTCTCTTGTTTCCATGCTACATTTCCCCCATAGTATCTCCATTCTAAAATTGGAAAATTACTTGAACCATCATTATGAAGAGGGAATTTGCAAACCTTGGAAGGGAAATTGGTGGTTGTAGGTGAGCGTGGAGGCTAGAAAAGTTAGGAACAATTACCCACACATTTCTTCTCATTGACTTCTTTGGAGCCAAAGTATTACGCCATCGTATCTTTCCCGAAAGGTAATCAATAGTTGGACTCTTTCCACCTACATTGTAGCACAAGATATTACTGAAGTTTTGATGCATTATATAACGAAGAAGGGAAAGGTTGTAACATCCCACTCTTGCATGCACTGAGCAGACTTATTCTTTGAGGACACTTGCGTGCAAGTGATCCAAGTCATTATGCTATTGGATGTTTTGATTATGATTATGAGATATTGTGGATTTGAGGATATGTTATTTTTTTTGTATTTACATCGACAAGTGCTATTGACTGGGTTCTCTTGAGTGTGCAGGGCTCTGGATGTTAGAGGATGTCGAGGCATCGATGAAACTCCTTAGACTCTAGATCGAGTCATGGAGTGGACTATTAGGGTTTGATTCTATTGATGTGACATATGTACATATGATTAGATATTATGATGTTGATTGTTATCACTAACATGTTTTCGTTGATGGATGCAGGCTGACGATAGCTTGTCGACCAAACTCACATTTGGTTTAAAGGGGTCATACACGACAACCAAAGACATCGAGGGAGAGGTGTGGCAACAACCCTACCACATTCTACTAGCACTCCCGTCGTGGCTCGAACTGTAGGTTAACAATTACCTAGTTCGAGAAGACCCACGATGTTGTGAGGGAAGACTATGACAGTTGCTCACGATGATTCTAAGGGGCACACAATAAGGCAGGGTCCTTATTCCTTAGAGTCTCTTATTCTTCCCCAGGATCACCTGGTGGAGTATTGACTCCAGGGGTTTGATGTCTACCAAATTCAATTAAGAGGTGAGTGGCACCCTTGGAGCATGTAGTGCATTTTCAAGGGCACATCGTACAAATAAACAAGAATGCAAGTGAGTGGCACCCTTGGAGCACGTAGTGCATCTTGAAAGGCACGTCACGCAAATAAAAAGGAATGGAAGTGAGTGGCTCCCTTGGAGCACGTAGTGTGTCTTGAAGGGCACGTCGCAATTTTAAATGTGGTAAGTTAATAAACCTAGTGCCTAGAAAACTATGCCTCCTTAGGACCTGGTCGACCTTAAATTAGATGATGGTATGAGTAAAGTTTAATAAGTAAAAGTTGTCTTAAAAATTGTCACCCAGCCTAGTGAAATCAAAACCTAGGTCTAAGTAGAACCTGTGAACAAAGAAAAACTAAATAGACATGTAACAAGAAGGGGGGTAAGAAATTCAAATTTTAATTATTAAAGTAAAAATTATAATGGAGGATTAAATTTATTAAAAGGCTAAATGGTTGATTTTGTCTACACTTGTTAATTCTGATTTTTAGTTAAAACGAAAAAGGGGGAAACTTGAAGAAAAAGAGAAACTTAAAGAAAAAAGGGGAAACTTGAAGAAAAAGGGAAACTTAAATAAAAGGGGAAACTTAAAGAAAAAGGGGAATGTCTAACTTAGTAAGGAATCTAGCCTTTAGAACTTTCTATTTATGAACTCAACTAAGATTTAAGTAAGGCGTAAGTCATTTAAGAATTGTAAGGGAATAATGGGACACCGAGGAGCGTCTTTAGGAACACTATTAGGTGGGTGATAAAAATAGGCAAATTTAATTAATTAATAAATTGTTTTTCTGGTGCAACTAGGGGATCAAGAGACATGTGTATGAGGGGGGGATTTTCCAAATCAAATAAATGAAAAAGGAATCTAATGAGGGTTTGGGAAACTAATCACTTTAAAACTCTAAAAAGGATGGAAGAGGAGGATTATGGATCATGTCTGGTTTGTGTAAGGTTACGCTGTCGGAATTCATTTTGACTGAATTTTCTCTTGTGGGAGTTGGGATACCCAACTCAGGTAACGAGTGGTAGCTCGACCTTGTGAGGCGATTTGAGTGCGATCATTCTTTGGTATTGTGTGTGTGGCCCCTTTGCAGCTCGGGGGGCTCAGGGGGAAGAAGAGGACCCTTAGCGTTGGTTGGGAGGTACCGGTGAGGTCTCATCGGTTAGAAAGCGGGAGTTGGATGGAGCACGCATGTGAGACAACGACCTCGAATCATCCACCTACGACTACGATACGCTTTAAAATTTCAGTGGTATATTAGTTAGACTTGGCAGTAGATCTATGTTGTTGAATTCAATGATTATATGTTATGGTGAGCTAGATAATGTGTTGTGGATTACTAGGATATCTTGACCTTGCACCTTGTATTTGAGTGTGTAGTTGCATATGGGTTTTCTTTCGTGCAATGCTTGAGTGGTGGTTGGGCGTTCTATTGGGTTACGCCATAATTTTGAAGCCTGACGTTCTCCTTTACTTTTTTGTTTTTCACTCAGACTTTAACGCACTAGAAACCTAACGCAACCCTCCCTCTTACCTCAAGCACCTCTATGAAATTTTTAAATCCTTTTAATGCAATTCAATTTTGGGAATATGTATTGTTTTTATTTTGGACTTACCGCTTTAAATTTTGGACCAGACCCCTAGCCGTGGATAGCATGAGGGGGATTAGAATCCTCTGACTGCGCGTTGTTTTAATTCTGTCATTGTTGTCTGGATTCATTCAAGCAAGCAGAGCCATGTTGTTCCTATGCCCAACTTAAATTTATGATGAATTCTTGTGTATATTTTAAGAAGTTTATATATATAGATTGATTCTTATTTGATGGATATAAAAATTTATGAATTAAATTGAGTAATATTCAGGTATTCCGTTTACATAAAAATTTTATGATCCTTACTTAGTGTAAAGAGAAGACGCCAATAAAATATTTTATTGATTTTTAATTTATATAATTTCGCTATTATGGATACTTGTATAGCTTGAATTCTCCCAAACCGTCAACAAATTACCGTGGATGGACGCTAGACAAAAAAATATAATAAGGACAAGAGTAAATTCTAATCTGCCCAATGCCAAACCCGGAAGCGTATTGTGTCTTCTTGATCCTTTGTTTGCGAGTTAATGTGGGTCTGTGTACAGTTTTCCTTACCTGGGAGCGATCCCCTTCGTTTGTGTATCGCTTCTTACCTAGGTCTATGTATCATTATCCTCTTATTCCTCAATTATTTTTCTTTAATATCTTTTACTCAAAGAGAAGCATTACAACTGGCTCGAATAGGTCGGTCGCCACTGAGGCCTGATATACTAATGTCTTTACCACTGAACCATGACCCCCATTAGCAACTGTCAAATTTTCATTTCTTTTTTTTAATGTTTGTGTTTGTTTATTATTCTTCTTAAAATGAACAAATGAAAGTAGGGGTCTTGAGTCTTGATGGCATCATTGTTTGCACATATCCTTGAGGTGAGTAATGGCGTAACCTGGTCTTTATTTTTATGGGAACACCATTTATATTAATCTATGTGATGGATTTCTGACTCCTCAATTGTGTACGACTTCAAAGTTCAATTTGGTTGGTTTCCATTAAATTGCAATTATAACCAATGATGATATTGATGGTGCATAGAGTGACTAGCTACCTGCGGACAAAGACTCACTTTAACGTATATCTCAAAATAAAATAGTGATAATGGTTCTTTACTTTGGAGGCATCGTCTGTGTTTGGAATACATTGTCGCGCTTTGATTGAACAACTGGTGAGCGAAAATTTTTCTAATTTCGAGATCCCTAGGGTCAAGTGTGCCCAACCTTTGATACCCTGCGAATAAATAGAAATCTATTTAACAAAAACGCAGAGATATCATTTAATTATTCAGAGGTTCTGAATATCATAATGAGATATAACAATTAGTGGTTGGAGCTGACCCCAATTCAATTGAATGAGGATGCGTTGCAACAGTTATTTGGCAGCGAATTAAACTCAACAATTATTCGTCATTTACTAGATCCTTGAGGGGGACATAGCTGTGCTGTTTAAAGGCCAGAATTTCAATCTTTGACAATGATGTGATTGTCTTGATTACGATTTCTATGCATAGTTTTAAATGTTAATTATGTTGTTGTGATTTACTTCTCATAATAGATCCAATTGTATTGCATTGGTTTTAATTGTATATTGTGACTATTGCATTAATGTTTTTAATTGTTCTAATTATTTTAATTATGTTGTTGTGTTTTACGTATCATAAAAGTTTCAGTTGTATAGAAACAATTTAATTGCATATTGTGGTTATTGCATTAATGTTTCTAATAGTTTTAATTATTTTAATTATGTATTTGTGATTTACGTCTCACAATAGTTTCAGTTGTATAGCAGCAGTTTTAATTGTATATTTGTGATTATTGCGTTAATG
>ML782144.1:855851-896181 GCA_009831015.1 Picea engelmannii | reverse complement strand
GTTGTTGTTAAAATCCTCTTATGAAAATTGTAACCTGCCCTTATTAATTATAAGTTGCTCTATTCTTTTGAATGATGTAAAGGGGTTGTAAATGAATGGAAGGTATAACGTTGCTTGATGATGGTTAGGTGCCTTTACTTTTAAATGGTCATTGGCTACTTATGCTGTGATTTAGTCCTTATTAGAATAAATTACTATTGAATTGCATCTAGTTGTTGCTTCAATTTAAATGTGTCGCATATAATCACTTTGCATCCACTTTTGCTTGATTGTTTAGAGAGCCTTCGTCTAACGGCATCGTATATTGTATGTCAGTGCCAATTGGATTTCAAGCACATTGGATTTTATGTTGCATTGAAGGTTTATAAGTATTTGTTTACACGTGGGTCCCTAGCTTCTTTGTTGCATTATGGCGACATGGTACCTTATGATTGGTTCATTGTGCACGTTGATCGATAAGCACATATGAAGCCTTGCTTAGGATCATGCACCTCTCGATGTGGATGATGTTGTTTTGTAAGAAAGGTTGTACTTATTTTGTAACGTTAATGTGTTTGTCTCCTACTTGCCGGGAAGGTTCTAGCTAGTGTGTCGTTAAAGTTGTTGTGTTTGGATTGATTGATGTTGCCTTAGCTTAGTACGCATGGTCCTTCTCATGTTGGGTGAGATGTAGACACCTCCTTGTTCCTCAGAATAGTTGCCAACCTTGAGACCTTAAATGGTCAAAATCGATGGGAACCTAGGCTTGGGCGTTGCTTATGTGTCCTAGAGGTCCTTACCTTGTAGGGTAGGACAAGCGGGTAGTCGTTTCTATTTTTTGTCTAATTGACTGTCATATGTTGCTTCCAACTACTTGATGTGCTAGTATGCTAGATCGTATGTTTTTCTGTTTCCTGAATTGCATGCATTGGATTCGTCGTCGAGTTGCATTGATTGACTGTTGTCATTGTTACCTTCCTGCTTTAGAAAAAAAAAATACATATTGCACTAGTTATGCGTCGCATGTTGTCGTAATGACGGGGGTCGTAACATATGGTATCAAAGATGGTACGATCTGGGACTTGGGATCACTACGACTTCCATTGATTGAGTACTTGATTATAAAATGTCGCTAATTAAAATTGATTGTATTCGTGCAGGTAATAATGGTTAGAGGACTTCATGGAGGCAGATGACAGGGTGCTAGGGGAGGAGGCATGATGCCCCTAGTAGCATCCATGATTGAAGGGTCTAACCCCCAGGGAGACGAATAGGTTTTCAGGAAGGAAGAGATAGTTCTGGGTGATGTGGTTCGATTGATGAGGTCCTTTTAGAGGATGTCGGAGGCACTGATAATCCGTTTGGATAGAGATGAGGCGAGGATGTCGACACCTCCTAAGGGTCCACCACGCACTCTGGTCAGTACTAGCAGTATTCACCACGAACTCGAGAAGGTCAAATTTCTCAATCTCTTTGGTGCCCCAAACGGTGCAACCATCAAGGCATGGGTGGAGAATATGGTGATGTGCTTTGCACTTCGTGACTATACCTCCAACATGAAGGTCTACATGGGGGTCTTTCAACTGAAGGGGAGCACTCTTCTATGGTGGAAGACACTCCTGCCACAATTGAACATGGCAGTCAAAGAAGTGTCATGGGAACTGTTCAAGGAACAGTTCCGGGAAAGGTATCTCTCTGAGGAATTCATTGAGTGTCGACTCAATGAGTTCAATGCCTTGCGGCAGGGTGGTCGTATGGTTCCTGAGTATGAGGCCTATTTCATGGAGCTACTTCGTTATGCTCTGCACCTGAATGCCAAGAAACTTAGGGTCAACAAGTTCGTGTTTGGCCTTAACATCAACATTCGTGCAAAGGTGAGGATTCTAATGCCTCAAACCATGCATGATGTTGTCCAGAAGGCCCTCATACTAGAGGAGGAGATTATCAGTAGGGGTCATAGTAGGACTCCAGCGAGACTAGCAAGACATGTGTCATCTGGTGCATTGTACCATCAGACACCAGCTATACATTCACCAAGATTTCTAGGCACTCAGAGAGGATCCACATACACTACACCATGACGACCGATGCCTCAGCAAAAGACTCCTTACAAAGGACCAGAACACCAACACTAGTGTCAACTGCAGAAGAAACAATTTAGGCTTGTTCAGCAGAACAAACCAGGGTTCCAGGCTGGTGGGTCGTCAACTTCTACTTCAGGTACTAGGAGTACTGGACTGAAGAAATGGTGTTGGACACGTGGAGAGCCACATTACTAGTGTGACTTCTCACTAGAGAGGACTGGATCAGTCGGACCCACTACCGTGGGAGATTTGGGAAAGGCCCATCGGATTCATGCAATGGTGAATAACCACCAGGCAAAGCACCAGTCGCATGTGCTCAAGAAGTCAGGTACCGTCATTGACCATACCCTTAGTCTTTTGATAGATCCAGATTCTACAGAGATTTTTATTTATGGTGTAGTGCTAAAAAGAATTAAGGTAAAGGAAGTCGAACGAGATGAGTTTAGCTTTGTAGAAATGGCTTCGGGAGCCAAGTAGAAGGTTGGAGGGAAGGTTACGGGCTGTAGCCTTAATCTGGGAGAGTTTTTCATAAGGGACAAGATGTATGTCATGATATTAGGGTCTTATGACATCGTGATCAGTATGGACTGGTTGGAATCGCATGAGGCGATACTCAACTGTAAGATGAAATGGTTGAGCTTGGTCGATGACGAGGGAGAGAGACTTGTGATTGTAGGTTGGAACTAGGGAGTCTCCCTAGGGTTCATATCTTCCCTACAACTATGGAAGAGCATGCACAAAGGGTGAAATATTTATGCGATCCTTGTGTTAAATGAAAAAGGAATGGTGGAAGGGATAGAAAACCTTTTGGTAGTACGAGAGTTTGCGGATGTCTTCCCAGAGGAGTTTCCAGGATTTCCTCTTGAGAGGGAATTGGAATTTACCATCAACCTAAAATTGGTAACTGAACTGATAGAGAGAACTCCTTATTGGATGTCAACCCCTGAGTTACAAGAGTTGAAAATGAAACTGAAGTAGTTGTTGGACCTAGGACTTATACATCCAAGTGTGTCACCGTGGGGTGCACCTGTTATTTTCATTCAGAAGAAGGATGGGTCGTGGAGACTCTGCATTGACTATCATCATTTGAACATGGAAACAATCAAGAATCAGTATCCATTGCCAAGTATTGATGATCTGTTTGATCATATAAAAGGCGCGTCTGTGTTTTCAAAGATTGATTTGAGATCAGGGTATCACCAGTTACAGATCAAGGAGGACAACATCCCTAAGACCGCCTTTAAGATGAGGTTTGGAAATTACGAGTTTATTATTTGACCATTTGGACTGACAAACACCCTGATGGTATTTATGAGTTTGATGAACGGGGAGTTTCATGAATACTTAGACAAGTTCATCCAAGTATTCATTGACAATATTTTGATTTACTCTCTAATGATGGAGGAGCATGAAGAGCACTTGTGCATTGTACTACAGTGTGTACGAGAGAGAAAATTGTTTGTGAAGCTGTTGAAATTCTCATTTTATCAATCGAGGATTCACTACATAGGCCATGTCATCTCTGACAAAGGTATCGTTGTGGATCTAGCAATAGTCGAGGCTATTATGGAATGGCCTGCACCAACAAATATCCCAGAAGTGCGTAGCTTGATGGGTTTAGCGAGATACTATTGACGGTTCATCGAGGTTTTTTCTAAGATAGAAACTCCGATCAGAGAATTGCAGAAGAAGGACAAGAAGTTTGTTTGGACCGAGAAATGCACGGAGGCATTTTAGAGGCTTAAGAAGATGATGATGACATCACTGATACAAAAGGTCCCTGACATGGACACGAACTTCTTGGTATGCACTAACACATCTAAGGAAGGCTTAGGCGGAGTCTTGATGTAAGACGGTCGAGTGATTGCTTACATCTCGAGAAAGTTGAGAAGGCATGAGGAGAACTATGCGACGCATGATTTGGAGTTGTTAGCCATTGTTTATTCCTTGAGAGTTTGGAGACACTACCTTATTGGATAAAAATTTGAACTAAAAATGGACCATTGTGGTCTACAACACATCTTTGCGCAAAGCGAATTGAATGCACGACAATGACGTTGGTCGAAATTGCTTAGTGAGTACAATATTGTGATTACTTACATAAAAGGAATAGTGAATAGAGTGGTTGATGCGTTGAGTCAGAGACCACACATATTTTCGGTGATGCCTCTTCAGACGAGTCTACATGAAAATATTCTAACTTTACAGCGCGACGATGATTGGTACAAAGAGGTCAAGAATTTTATCAAACAAAACACAATGATGGTACCAAAATTTGAGGGATTTACTATGGACAACGACGGATTATTGAGATTTAAAAATTGAATTTACGTATCATCCAACAACGAGTTGAGGATTTTGATCCTAAACAAGGCTCATAGAGCAGTGTACATGGCTCATCCTAGACTCATGAAGATGAAGGAAGAACTTAAACCCTTATTGTTTTGGAAAGGAATGAAGGCAGAAATAGTCAGCCACGTGGAAAGATGTATAGAATGTCAGCAGGTGAAGGTTGAACATAGACATCCGAAAGGATTACTACAACCACATGCTATTACGAAATCGAAATGAGAGGTCATTTCGATGGATTTCATGGTCGGATTTCCATTGATAGAAAGGAGACACGACTCAATTTTTTTGGTAGTCGACACTCTGACGAAGAGTGCTTATTTTATTCCTATGTGTACAACGTATCAGGCACCTGACATAGCAAGAGTTTTCATCAACGAGATAGTGAGTTTTCATGGCGTGCCTAATAATATTATATTCGATCGAGGATCAATGTTTATAGGACGATTTTGGACTAGCTTCCAAGAGGCCTTAGGAACCCAACTTAGCTTTAGTACCGCATATCACCCAAAGATAGACAAGAAGACCGAAAGAACAAACCAAATCTTGGACGATATGTTGCATATGTATGTGATGGACCAACATAAGCATTGGGAAGAGTTCTTTCCATTGGTAGAGTTTGCATACAACAACAGTTATCAAAGCACCATTAAGATGGCGCCTTTCGAGTTTCTTTACGGGTGACTGTGTTGGATGCCTTTGAGTTGGGTTCGGCTTGAGGATAGGGTCCTAGTGGGACCCGAAGTGATCCAAGAAATGGAAGGAAAAATGCAAACTATAAGACAAAGTGTCAAGGAAGCACAGGATTGACAAAAGAGTTATGTTGATGCGCATCGTCTCGATCGTAGTTATGAATTTGGCAATCGAGTCTTCTTGCGGGTGAAACCTCATAAGAGTTGGATCAAGTTTGGAAAGGGTTTTAAACTCTCTCCTAGGTTCGTGGGACCCTTCAAGATTGTGGAAAAGAAGGGGCCGATGGCCTATCGACTAGCCTTTCCTGATTCTTTGAGGCATATGCACGATGTTTTTCACGTATCTGTTTTGAGTCATTATGTTAGTGATCCTACACATATTATTGACAGAAGTTCCTTGTAGGTATCAGACGAGGGTGTGCTCACGGCATAGCCAATCCACATCTTGTACCATCGCATTCCACAACTACAACGTCGAACAATATATCAGGTCAAGGTCCAGTGGGACAACTATAGTCCACACTCGACGACCCGGGAGGATGCATATGATGATATGCGTCAACAGTTTCCATTTTTGTTTGATAGCTAGACATATTATGCTGTGATACACTTTATTTAGGCACTTACATACTGTGAAACTTCAAGATGAAGTTTAAAACAAGAGGGCGTGTAAGCAGACTTATTCTTTGAGGACACTTGTGTGCCAGTGATCTGGGTCATTATACTATTGGTTGTTTTTATTATGATTATGAGATATTGTGGATTTGATGATATGTTATTTTTGTTGTATTTACGTCGATAGGTTCTATTGATTGGGTTCTCCTGAGTGTGTAGGGCTCTAGACATTATAGGATGCCGAGGCATCGATGAAACTCCTTGGACTTTGGATCAAGTCAAGGAGTGTACTATTAGGTTACGATGTTGTTGATGTGTCATCTGTACATATGATTATATATTATGATGTCGATTGTTATTTCTAACATGTTTTCATTGATGGATGCAGGCTGATGATAGCTTTCCAACCAGACTCACATTTAGAGTAAAGGGGTCATGCATGACAACCAGAGACATCAAGGGAGAGATTTGGTAGCATCCCTACCACAACCTACTAGCACTTTCACCATGGCTCGAACTATAGGTTAATGATTACCTAGTTCGAGAAGACCCATGATGTCATGAGGGCAGACCGTGATAGTATCTCACGATGATTCTAAGGGGTGCACAGTAAGGCAGTGTCCTTACTCCATAGAGGTCCTTAGTCTCCCACAAGATCACCTCACAGAGTATTGACTCCAAGGGTTTGACATCTACCAAATTCAGTCAAGAGGCAAGTGACACCCTTGGAGCACGTAGTGCGTTTTGAAGGGCACGATGCGCAACTTAACAGGGATGCAAGCAAGTGGCACCTTTGGAGCATGTAGTGTGTCTTGAAGGTAACATCGTGATTTTAACTGTGGTAAGTTAATAAACCTAGTGCCTAGAAAACTATGCCTCCTTAGGACTTGGTTGACCTTAAATTAGATGATGGTATGAGTAAAGTTTAATAACTAAAAGTTCCCTTAAAATATGTCACCCAACCTAGTGAAATCAAAACCTAGGTCTAAGTAGAACATGTGAACAAAGAAAAACTATATAGAAATGGAAAAAGAAGGTGGGTAAGAAATTCAAATTTTAATTATTAAAGTAAAAACTATAATGGAGGATTAAATTTATTAAAAGGGTAAATGGTTTTTTTTGTCTACACTTGCTAATTTTGATTTTTAATTAAAAATAAAAAGGGGGAAACTTAAAGAAAAAGGGAAACTTAAATAAAAAAAGGGAAACTTGAAGAAAAAGGGAAACTTAAAGAAAAGGCGAAACTTAAAGAAAAAGGAGAATGTTTAACTTAGTAAGGAATCTATCCTTTGGAACTTTCTATCTATGAACTCAACTAGGATTTAAGTAAGGCGTAAGTCATTTAAGAATTGTAAGGGAATAATGGGACACTGAGGAGCATTTTTAGGAATGATTTTAGGTGGGTGAAGAAAATAGGAAAATTTAATTAATTAATAAAAAAAAATTGGTGCAACTAGGGGATCAGGCGACATGTGTGCGGTGGAGGTTTTTCCAAATTAAATAAATGAAAAAGGAATCTAATGAGGGTTTGGGAAACTAATCACTTGAAAACTCTATAAATAGGATGGCAGAGGAGGATTATGGATCACATCTAGTTTGCGTAAGGTTACGCTACTAGAATTCATCTTGACTGAATTTTCTCTTGCGGGAGTTGGGATACCCAACTCAGGTAATGAGTGGTAGCTCGACCTTGCAAGGTGAGCTAGGTGCTAGCATTCTCTGGTATTTTGTGCATGGTCCCTTTGCGACTCAAGGGGCTCATGGGGAAGAAGAGTACCCCTAGCGTTGGTTGGGAGGTATTGGTGAGGTCTCATCGGTTGGAAAGCCAGAGTTGGACGGAGCACACACACGGGACAATGAATTCAGATCATTTTCCTACTACTACGGTACACTTTAAAATTTCAGTGGTATATTAATTAGACTTGACATTAGATCTATGTTTTTGAATTCGATGATTATATGTTATGGTGAGATAGATAGCTTGTTGTGGATTACCAGGATATCTTGACCTTGCGCCTTGTATTTGAGTGTTTAGTTGCGTCTGAGTTTTCTTGCTTGCAATGCCTGAGTGGTGGTCGGTTGTTCTGTTGGGTTATGCCATAATTTTGAAGCCCAACGTTCTCCTTTATTTTGTTGTTTTTCACTCAAACTTTAGCACGCTAGAAACCTAACGCAACCCTCCCTCTTACCTAAAGCAACTCTCTGCAAATTGTAAATCCTTTTAATGTGATTCAGTTTCAGGACTGTGTATTGTTTTTATTTTGGACTTGCCGCTTTAAATTTTGGGCCAGACCCTTAGCCATGGATAGCATGAGGGGGATTCGAATTCTCAAACTACGTGTGGTTTTAATTCTGTTGTTGTTGCCTGGATTCGTTCAAGAAAGCAGAGCCATGTTGTTCCTACGCCCAACTTAAATTTATGATGAACTCTTGTGTATATTTTAAGAAGTTTATATATATATATTGATTCTTACTCAATGCATATAAAAATTTATGAATTAAATTGAGTGATATTCAGGTATTCCGTTTACATAAACTTATTACGATCCTTACTTAGTGTAAAGAGAAGACACCAATAAAATATTTTATTGATTTTTAATTTATATAATTTCCCTTATATGGATACTTGTATAGCTTGAATGCTCCCAAATCGTCAACAAATGACTGTGGATGGAAACTAAACAACGAAATAGAATAAGGACAAGAGTAAATCCCAATATTCTCAATGCCAAACCTGGAAGGGTATTATGTCTTCCTGATCCTCTGTTTGCAAGTTAATGTGGGTCTGTGTACATTTTTCCTTACCTGGCAGCAATCCCCTTCGTCTATGTATCGCTTCTTACCTGGGTTTGTGTATCGTTATCCTCTTATTCCTCGATTCTTTTTCTTTAATATCTTTTACTCAAAAATAAGCATTACAACTGGCTTGAAAAGGTCGGTCACCACTGAGGCCTTATATACTACTGTCTTTACCACTGAACCATGACCCCCTTTAGTAACTCGTCAAATTTTCATTTCTTTTTTTTAATGTTTGTGTTTGTTTATTATTCTTCTTAAACAGAACAAATGAAAGTACTGGTCTTGAATCTTGACGACATCGTTGTTTTCAAATATCCTTGAGGTGAGTAATGGCCTAAAGACCCTGGTCTATATTTTTATGGGAACACCATTTCTATTAATCTATGTGATGGGTTTCTCAATCCTCAATTGTGTATGACTTCAAAGTTCAATTTCGTTGGTTTCCAATAAATTTTAATTATAACCAGTGATGATGTTGATGGTGCATAGAGTGACTAGCTACCTGTGGACAAAGACTCACTTTAACGTATATCTCAAAATAAAATAATGAGATAATGGTTCTCTACTTAGGAGGCATCGTCTGTGTTTTGAATACATTGTCGCACTCCGATCGGAGAGCTGGTGAGTGTAATTTTTTCTAATTTCGAGATCCCTGGGGTCAAGTGCACCCAACCTTCAATACCCTGTGAATAAATACAAAGCTATTTAATAAAAACACAAAGATATCATTTAATTATTCTGAGGTTCTAAATATCATAAGTAGATATAAAAATTAGTGGTTGGAGTTGAACCCGATTCAATTGACTGAGGCTGTGTTGCAACGGTTATTTGATATCGAATTAAACTCAAAAATTATTCGCCCGTTACCAGATCCTTGAGGGGGACGTAGCCGTGTTGTTTAAATGCCAGAATTTGAACCTATGATAATGATATGATTGTCCTGATTACGATTGTTATGCATAGTTTTAAATGTTAATTATGTTGTTGTGATTTACTTCTCATAATAGATCCAATTGTATTGCATCGATTTTAATTGTATATTGTGACTATTGCGTTAACGTTTTTAATTATTCTAATTACTTTAATTATGCTGTTGTTTTTTACGTATCATAAAAGTTTCAGTTGTATAGCAACAGTTTAATTGCATATTGTGATTATTGCGTTAATGTTTTTAATAGTTTTAATTATTTTAATTATGTTGTTGTGATTTACGTCTCACAATAGTTTCAGTTGTATAGCATCAGTTTTAATTGTATATTTGTGATTATTGCGTTAATGCTCTTAATAGTTTTAATTGTTTTTACGAGAGGGATCTAATTAAGGAACCCTTGAACTCATTAATGTTATTAAAATCCGCTTATGAAAATTGTAACTTGCCCTTATTAATTATAAGTTGCTCTATTCTTTTGAATGATGTAAACGGGTTGTAAATGAATGAATGGTATAATGCTGCTTGATGATGGTTAGGTGCCTTTACTTTTAGATGGTGGTTGGCTACTTATGTTGTGATTTAGTCCTTATTACAATAAATTACTACTGAATTACATCTAGTCATTGCGTCAATTTAAATGTGTCACATATAATCACTCTACATCCATCTTTGCTTGATTCTTTAGAGTGCCTTCATCTAACAGTGTTGTATATTGTATGTCAATGCCAATTGGATTTCAGGCACGTTGGATTTTATGTTGGGTTGAAGGTTTAGAAGTATTTTTTTGCGCATGGGTCCCTAGTGCTTTTGTCGCATTGTGGCGACATGGTACCTTATGATTGGATAATTGCGCTCGTTGATCGATAAGCGCATATGAAGCTTGGCTTAGGGTCATGCACCTCCCAATGTGGATGATGTTGTTTTTTAAGAAAGGTTGTACTTGTTTTGTAACGTTAATGTTTTTGTCTCCCGCTCACTGGGAGGTTTCTAGCTAGTGTGTCGTTAAAACTGTTACATTTGGATTGATTGATGTTGCCTTTGATTAGTAGGCGTGGTCTTGCTTGTGTTGGGCGAGATGTAGACACCTCCTTGTTCCTCAAAATAGTCGCCATCCTTGAGACCTTAAATGGTCAAAATCGATGGGAACCTGGGCTTGAGCATTTCTTATGTCTCCTGGAGTTCCTAACCTTGCAGGGTAGGATGGGTGAGTATTCATTTCTATTTTTTGCCTAACTGACTATCATATGTTGCTTTCAGCTGCTTGATGTGCTAGTATGCTAGGTTGTATGTTTTTCTATTGCCTAAATTGCGTTTGTTGGATTCGTCGTCAAGTTGCGTTGATTGACTGTTGTCGTTGTTACCTTCCTGGTTTAGAAAAAAAATACATATTTCACTGGTTATGCGTCGCATGTTGTCGTAACGATGGGGGTCGTTACAAATTTCCAAGTTTTATTGTGCATGGAAACGATAAGAGAGTTTCATGGTTAGTTAAATGTTGAATGAGGTGCCTAGAGTGTGTTGTAGTGAGCAAATTCATTAGTCATGATATCAACAATGTGTTGGGTGGAGTGAGTTGTAAGTCTRTAATTTGTTTTTCCAYCATAGTGKCCTTTTAGCCCAACTTGGGGGTGGCATCTACACTAGATGTCTATGTTTGGGTGGTGAATCACTCTAATGAAACATATATTCTTAGATCAATTTCTTCCAAAGATAATGCACATTCGATGTTTTATAGTTTCACAATGTAACCCTTATTTTTTTGTTATGTTGAATCTTTGTATGCATTGTTGTGTGATTATGCTTAAGAAAAGAATGGGCATATGTTTGAATATTCCACTACCTTTTAAAACCACACTCAAGCATGAATTCATAATATATTGACATTATTTTGAAAGCGATGCTTATTTTATTTATGGTGATTTTGGATGGCTAATGGCCAAAAATTGAAATTGGGTTCAAGTGGGTACCCATTTTTGGTTGGGAAAGCATGCATAAGTACATCACAAGGTAGATGTGTAACTTAGATGTGTTAAGCTAGTGGAGTGGCTTGATTAGTGGTCTCATTGGTTACTATCTTAATGACCTTGTTTGGTGCAAGGGTTATTACTTTAGTAGTGCATATATTTGGGTTGATTGCGTGATAACTTCCTCCATTGATCTAGTACTTTCTCTGACAAAGACCCCTTTGTTTTTATTTCGTGTTACATAACTTTTGTAACTTCATGGTGGTTTTTCTTAGATCAAGGTTTCACGGTTTTATCCAACATTATTGTACAAGCGAAAGAAATTGAACCCTCCATTTTTTGTCTTTTTTTTAAAGAGCACGTAAGAGAGAAATTTGAATTGAATGATTATATATTTGATTGTCGCATTACCAAAAATTGTAAAGTGAAGTTGATTGTTTTCATCCCTGGGAGGGCATTTAATATTATTCTTTTATTCACTTGGGAGGATATAGAAAAGAAATACGATGAGGCTCTTAAAAATATCAAGGAAATGAAATTGAAACCATGTCATGGGCATCCGCGTCTCACGACTTAACATAGAATTTGAGTAATTCTAGTTTTGATTTCGATAGAGAGGTGTGTTGGAGATATTGCTTACAGTGGAATTGGTTAGCGATTGTTTTGGATTTGTTGGATCTCACAACATATTCTCTCAACCTCTCTCTCCAAGTTTAGAATAAGTTGGATCTCACAAAAAATTTCTAAATATGTTTATATTGTGTGAATACGTAATGAAAAATAGATTTTGTGTGCAATTGATTTCTCCATTTAAGTGAAGAGTAGGATGTGTTAGAAATTTGAGTTAAAGATCAAATAAAATCAATTGAATTAATAAAATAAATTGAATTAGTGGAAATTTGAGTTAAAGACCAAAGTAAATCAATTGAATTCAAGAATCCAAAGTGTACATGGATATTAGGTGCATTTTTGTTTATTCTTTTTTTCCAACAGAAAAATTTCTCAATTATATTAAAATATAATTTGATTCTCTTAGCAAGGTTACATTTCCAAAAATTTCACTGTCAATATATATAATGCCTACATTGTTCTTTCATCCTTCAAAAGTGTGAAAGATCAAAAGTAGTGCTAACACAAGAGTCAATACTGTGTGAGCCAAGGTAAACATAAAAGAGAAAAAACCAGAGTTATGACTGTCTCTATACTGGAAATATTATATGTCCACAAAATAGAAGCATAAGTTATCAACCTTCTCACTCCCAGGATTGTTACACATTATTTCCGTTAGTCTTATGAACATTAATGATCTAAACCTATCCTTTGTCTTTAGAAGGGTCAATGGCTTGAATTCCTGAAGAAAGAAGGGAGAAGAAATTTTCCTGACAGAACAAGTAATATTTTCCTTTGTAAAAGCCCTATTAAGGAGGATCGTCGCACCCTGTCCAGTTATAGGTGTGCGATGATCCCAGATATTCACATGATTCACTAAAATTATCCTGTGACATCGTCGCACTCTGCTCAGTTATAGGGGTGCGACGATTTTCATACGTGGGAAAAACGAGCATCTTCTCAATGCTTCTAGAAGGAGAAGATTCTATGGTGAGCTGGCCTCTGATCGGTTTGGATATTACTCTCTTTTATGATTTAGTGGGATCATCCTAACCTCCTCACCTTATCCTCTTTAGCTTATAAAAGGAGAGGAGCTCTCATGGGGAAAGTTAGTTGTTTTGTAGCTTGGTAAAATAGCTTGAAAAAGTTGGCTATAGCTTGATTGAATAGTAATTGTGAGTAGCTATCAGATCTACAATCACATAATCCGTGGATCACAAGTGTGTGGGAAGCAAGGGACTGTTGGAAGGGACCTTACAACATCAAGGCCTCAGTTGTATTCTCCTTTTTATATTTTTAATACAGTAATATATTTCTTTCCCATAAAATTGTCTTTATTTTATTGTATGATTCCTTGATCACATACATAGGTTCCCGTTGAGTATATTATATTGCTTTCACTTTGGTTGGCTTGTGTTCTCTTGCAGATTCAATATCACAAGAGAACTAGGTGGAGCTAGGACGACAACGAGAAGAGAAAGCGATATTTAAATGGTATGTTGCCCATCTCTTGTTAAATAGTAAACTCAATGGTTAGAACTTAGGGAAAGCGTCACATTCTGTTCTGTTTTGTTCTAGATCTAGGTGGATCTAGGGAGATATGTTTATGTCCACATTTACTGATAAGTCCAGTAGTAAAATTGGTGACCATACTAGGGAAAGAATTGTTTTCCTAGTTTGTATTGTTTTCTTGCTTTGATTGTTTGGGTTCTATTTTCTGAGTCACTGGGAGATCCAATTTGACTCTCTGACTGTTAAACTTCACTGGAAAAGCCTTCTTGCTTTTTATTTTTTCCATTTTTTCTTTGATCATCGCACCCTACTTTGAGAGGCAGTGTGACGATCTAGGATCGACACACCCTACCCGTTTGACATAGTGTGACGTCGTCACACTGTATTTGTTCTCTAGCCTGAAATGATCAAGTCGTCAGTGTGTGTTAGTCTACAACCTGCGACGATTGTGAAAGTTTTTTTTATTTTTTATGGTTTTTTCTTGCCTAGATATTAGATATGGTTTTGGGTTTATTTGTTGGGTCTGATTACAGTCTACTTGACAGCTTTAAATCTTCTTTTAGCTATCTTTGAAACAAAAAAAAATTATTTCTTTTTTTGCATTAGATTGGGGGCATCCATGCATTTGAAGTAGCGAAATTGCATGGTTTTTGGCATTTTTTGGTATTGAATCATGTATTGGTGTACAGTCTCTTTGGCTCATTTCTTGAAGATCTTGATATTTATGAGTTTACTAAAATTTTGGGACATTGTGCATATGGGAATGATAAACGTTTTCCCCTTCTCATAATATAGCTTTCATCGAAGTGAAATATTTTCATTGTCATTTCTTTGCATTGTTCAGAGTCGATCAAAACATCATTTAGTCCATGTCGTTTTCCTATTGAGTAAAAACAACCTTAAAATTAAATCTCTTATAAAAATTGATTAGACATTTTTATATTTTCTGGTAGCAAACCTACATTATATTAGTTGTAGGGCTTTGGAATAGGTGTGAAAGATAACTTTCCAAAGCTGCAAACAACATAGAATCTTGCGTTAGGGAGCGGTGAAATCCACTTGCTACATTTTGTCCTAGGAAGCCCTTCTAACACAAGGGTCAATCATGAGGTTGCATTAGAAATGGCAGAGTTACTCACACTGCTTTGTCGATTTTAGTGTAGATATTGTGCATAGTATTGGGGGTCACTTGAGGGTATACCCATGATTATTTGTGGGAGATTCTCGAGTTGATTTCGGGATAGATATCATGCCTTTTCATGTGGATAAAACTATTTATTGTTTCCCCAGGCATCATTTTCGTAATTGGTAACCTTAGTAGCCTATCTATTTAGGGTCTTTACACAAGGTGACAGTGGAGGAGCAAGTCTTCACAGTACCTGGAATCGATGTTGTCCAAACTCACTTGAGCTCCTTGGAGGGTATACCTACGATTATGTGTGGTAGCTTGCACCAGGGTGTAAGTCCGTTAAGCAGGTCGTTAACGTAACTTTTCCACTCGCTCTATCTTAGCACCTTATTACATTGTTCCCGCAACGTTGGATTTCATCACCAACTAGTGTATTTATTGTAAGAAGGTTTTGTTTGCTTGCTTTCTTACTAGATTTTTAGCATGTGTTGTTTGTTTTCCCTTGTAGGCCTCAAGTTGGATTTATTTTTAATGGTTTCAATTCCTGGAATGACCATTCAAGCCACCCCTGCTCTAGGGGAGCCTTTTGTTTTTCCTTCTTATGAAAACGTTGGTCCTCCTTACATCATTACTTTGAGCCTTACATGTCTCACAATTGGATTACCGGTATGGTTGTTTTCCACTCAGGTAATCCTGAATGCATCTAGTGCTTCAGTTGTAAGCACTTTCCCCCAAGAACATCAACCTCATGTTGATCCTTCATCTTCTTCACCACTAAGATCTTCTTCGCCTTCTTCACTTGCAAGGTCTTCTTCCATTTCATCTTCTTCGTCGAGTGAAATATCTGCAACTAGTAACCCAGTGGATAAGAAGAAGAAGAAAAGAAGAATAAGAAGAATAAAAATAAAAAAGGGTCCAAACTTCCAACCGTTGTCAAACATGTTGGAAAGAAACCAATTATTCTTTATCATGCTGGGAGTGTTGATCCTGCAAGATCACCCAAACAACCCGTAAGACGAAGTACCCTTGCAGGCTTTGTAAGGATATATATCTTCTTAAGGATTTCCCTGGTCTGTCCAAGGTTATAGAAGCATGGTCTACACGCCCTTGGCAACCCATGTCGTCAGCCTCTTAACAACATGTTAATGACCTCCCATAAACTAGTCAAGATACCATTGGGAAGAAGAAAATTAGGGTAAATTTCTTCTGTATGTTATGCAGAGGGAGTCATAAAACTCACATTTTCCCTCGTATGGATGAAGCGTCAAAATTACTGGAAGAAATGACTATTTCAAAACCTCAACTTCCAGCTGCTTATCGCAAGCTTACTCTCGACCCACCTGTAGTTGATGGAATGATCAATCCGGTCCCTTCATCAGTCAGTCTGGTTGATCATGTTGTCAATTTGGTCATGTCCTTAGTTGAACCAGTTGACAAAGTGGTCGATCCGATCCCATCTTCGGTTGATCCCACTCTCCCGTTAGAGAGTGCAACCCAAGTGGTCAATCTATTTCCACCCGTCGACCCCATTCTCCCCTTGAAGAATGAAACCCAAGTGGTTGATCTGATCTCATCATTGATCGATCCTACTCTCCCGCTAGAGAGTGAAATTGATGTTTCTCAAGTTTTTCTTATTGATACAAACATTACCGTGCTAGGGGGCATTCCTCCTTCTCTCGTAGAACCCCCTCCAAGTAATGAGGCCATCCTTTTTAATTGGGGTGTGCTAAATGGACCTCGTCTTCCCTCTCACATTCCTTTCAAGATTAAAATACAAGTTTGTGGTTGGGATGTTCCTCAAACGTTGATAGATGAAGGTTCGTCTGTTAGTATTTTTTCCTCTATTTTGGGTTATCCTCAACTTGCGTTGGTTACAAAGAATCTATTATCTTTTAATAGAAGATCCAATCACCCTTTAGGGATCCTTCCTTTGTTTCCTGTAACTTTGGGAGGGAAAACTATATTTATTGACGTCATGGTAGTCCAAGACCCCTTGGATTTCGATTTAATACTTGGGTGAGATTATGTCTATTCCATGAAAGATATCGTGTCCACTCTTTTTCATGGGCTATCTTTCCCTCATGCTGGAAGAATTGTGGCTATTGATCAACTTTCGTTTGTTGGTCTAGACTTGACCATCAACTCAATGAATTACCTAAACAGTTCATATATGCAGACGATATCACCCCCTCCACAGGTCAATTATGTGGTGTTGTCTCCCATGCCTTCAGCTGTCGATGAAGATGAGTCTCTCACTGTAAGCTCAGTCTCTTGTGACTTGGATCTGGTAGTTGACATGGTCATCTCTTCGGTAGGGATATTGGAGACTGATCTCTTTACCCATATCGTGACCCTTGACATGTGTTCCTTCCAGAGTGTGTTTCTTCCATCAAGTGAAGATCTCTTGGAGGCCATGATCAATTTTTGTCCCTTGACATGGTGTCCTTACAGAGAAGTGTTCTCTTGGAAGCCATGATCAAGAAGAGAGATTTGAGCATGATTGTCTGATTTCAAGCTCATTAAAAAATTAAACCAGTTGTGAGCATAGTTCTTGTTTCTGTGTCAAGCTCATTAAAAAATGAAACAGAGGTCTGGGGATTGAACCTGGATTATCGATCATAGTTCTTATTCCTTTCTCAAGCTCGTTAAAAGTTCTTCGTCTAGTATTTGAAGCTTCATTTCATCCACTTGTTCCTTTGGATGAGATGAAGCTTGGGGGGAAATGCTTCCAGCCTATGGAATTCACATTGAAGTTGAGCCACTAGTTTCTTAAGCTGGGGACTAAGTACCAACCATGAGAATTTGTGAACCATGCGTTGGGAAGTTGCAAGCATAGTTTTTACTTTGGTTCAAGCTTGTGTAAAAATGAAGCCACCTACCTCAATCATAGTTTCCTATGGTTCACGCTCTTGTAAAAATGAAACCAGTTCTAAGCATAGTTTTGTTTAGTTTTTAAGTTTGTGAAAAAATAAAATCTATCCCAAGCATAGTTTTGTTTTGTTTTAAGCTTGCGTAAAAATGAAAACAATCTTGAGCTTAGTCTTTTTTCTTTCTCATGCCTGTAAATACATGAGAATGTAACCAAGTCAACTTTTATCATTTTTTAGGACTCGTAAAGGTTATATGAAAAAGGAAACACCCTGGAGTTCCCTTTAAGCTCTTTTCAGACTCTCTAAACATGAAAAGATTGTCGAGTGACCTTGTTCTTTTCACGCTCGTTAAAGTATTTAAAGAAAACGTTTGTTGAGAAGTAGTTTATCTCTTTTTCGGTCTCATCAGAATACTTTATGAAAAAGAACATTTTGGAGTTTTGTTTAAGTGTTTTACAGACTCTCTAAACATGAAAAACATGTGAGTTTTCTTTTTTTGGACTCGTAAAACAAACATTGAAAGACCCATATGAGACCAAACCACTCCTTCCTAGGGTTCGTTAAAAATACTCTGAAGGACTCATCTGAAGGATGATCGTACAGTTCAAGCATATGTTATCCTCCTCAAGCTTGTGTAAAAATAAAGAGGTACTCTCCAGAAATGGTGGGGAAAATTTTGGGAAATAAATGTATATAAACCTGTATTCTATGGAAGAGTCGCTTTTGAACATGACATCCTTTCACTCGCTTTGTGTCTAGGTTGGAAAATACACTTGTCTCTTGATCATACTCCTTTATAAGATTACATTTTGGTCTGTGATACCTGTTGTTGAGTTAGTGTTTCCAAGACAATTGTTGTGTCGTCAATATGTTCAAAGAGAAGTTCAACTCAGAAAGCCTTCTATTGCGTCAGCCATTTTTGTAGTCCTTAAGCCTTCTATTGCATTGACCATCCCTAAGTTAGTCCTAAATCACTTGTTACATTGATCTACCTCAAATCGTTTTACCCGTTTCATGTCATTGATGGGGGATAGATTAAGGCCCTTCTGTGACGGGTCTTTTCCTATCGATTTCAACTCATTATCCAGGAATTAGACTTAGAAACTAATTGGTACCTTAGAACTTGCATGCCTCAATGGAGGGTTTCCTCACTTTCAACAATGGGTTTTCATTATCGACCCCTGATCGGGAAATTCCATCGAGTGTTTGACTTCAGCTCATTAATTCACATTCGTTGGATTGTAGTAGAGTAACTTGGGAGTCATTCACATTAATGGTGATTTCCCTCGCACTTGTTAACAATATTCATTAATGACTGGTAATCAAGTGGTTTCTACCATGTTCAACTTCAGCACATGTATTCACATGGTTAGATTTGTACTATAGAGTGGTGGAGATGAAGACCCTGGATCTTTTCTAATAGATTCAGGTTGTGTTGGAGTATATTCAGATTGTACTATTGCATAGATCCACAATGTATGTCACATGGCTATGTTCAAATTTGAAGTCTTTAACACATAGATCCACAGTGTATTTTTGGTGGCTATGTTCAGATTTGAGTCATAATGGCATGGATCCATAGTGTATGTTTGGTGGCCATGAACTTTATTTCTTGACATCGATATTTTCATGTCAGCATTTATTCTTTGAGTCATTTTTATTCTGAGTATGGGAATGCCTACCTCAATGATATATTATTGTAATGTATTTCCTTGTTTGTTGGCAAGTTTCTGACTGACATGTTATGTGTTCCCTACACACACTCGAAAAATTATTTTAGCTACCACTTTGTTCTAACTTCATACTTTGGGGAGCTTTGTGTTACACATTATTTTTGTCACTCTTATGACCATTAATTATGTAAACCTATCCTTTGTCTTTAGAAGGGTCAGTGGCCTGAATTCCTGAAGAAAGAAGGGAGAACTTTTCCCAAGAGAAGAATTTTTCTTTTCCTTTGTAAAAACCCTATTAAGGAGGATCGTCGCACCCTGTCCAGTTATAGGGGTGTGAAGATCCTAGATAATCTCATGCTACACTAAACTTATCTTGCCACATCATCGAGCTCTACTCAGTTCTAGGTGTGCGACGATTTTCCTACATGGGAAAAATGAGCATCCTCTTGATGCTTCTAGAAGGAGAAGCTTCTATGGTGAGGTGGCCTCTGATCGGTTTGGATCTTACTCGCTTGTCTGATTTATTGGGATCATCCTAACCTCCTCACCTTATCCTCTTCATTTTATAAAAGGAGAGGATCTCTCATGGGGAAAATTAGTTGTTTTGTAGCTTGGGAAATTAGCTTGAAAAAGTTGTCTATAGCTTGATTGAATAATAATTGTGAGTAGCTATCAGATATACAGTCATAGAATATGTGGATAAGAAGTGTGTGGGAAGCAAGTGACTTAAGGGACCTTACAACATCAAGGCCTCGGTTGTATTCTCCTTTTCATATTTTTAATACAATAATATATTTCTTTCCCATAAAATTGTCTTTATTTTATTGTATGATTCCTTGATCACATACATAGGTTCTTGTTGAGTATATTATATTTCTTTCACTTTGGTTGGCTTGTGTTCCCTTGCAGATTCAATATCACAGGAGCACCAAGGTGGAGCTAGGATGACAACAACAAGAGGAAGCGATATTTAAATGGTATGTTTCCCATCTCTTGTTAAATAGTAAACTCAATGGTTAGATCTTAGGGAAAGCGTCATATTTTGTTATGTTTTGTTCTAGATCTAGGTGGATCTAGGGAGATCTGTTTATGTTTGCATTTACCAATAAGTCACATAACAAGGATAGACAGCTAAGTACTGTATATGAGTAAGAACTAATATAGATTTAGAATATGAGGAGGACCCTTATGTCCATCAACCCAGTAATTGAAAGTGATTATACCAGCTTGTTTTGGGAGGGAAGCCTTTGAAGGTAAGTCTGCTTCCTTTTTGTGCTCTTGGTATGTATGATTGAAGCTGATCTTCCTGAAAGTGGATTGTAGCTCTATGATTCTATCCTTCTAGCCCCAAAGAGAAATGACTTGGAGTTTTCCACTATTATTTAACCAATCTATAACAATTCTAGAGTCCCCAAAGATTTGAAGTACTTCAATGTTTAATCTAGTTTCCAAGTGGAGAGTATCCCAAGCTCCCAATAATTTAGTCCGAGTCTTGGTACCTGGGCCACAGTTGAAGTTCCATCTATAGAGAGAATTATTCGAAATACTTATCAAGCCCCCTGATCCACTCTGGAGGCCATTAGACTATGCTGCTCCATCAAACCAACCTGTAGGCATATCCTATGGGCTATGTTTCTTAAATTTGTTCTTAATTACCTCTTTTCTTGGATGCAGGGTTTTCCAGTTTGTAAGCATACCTATAGTTTTGTAGACAACTGTGCTTGTAGATGTAATCCCATTTTCAAAAACTTTTCTATTTCTTTCTAGCCACATAAACCAACAAACCAGAGGTGGAAGGGTTTGATAGCTACATTCCCTTTTGGTCTAGGTTTCATGACAAGCAGTAAAGTGTTCCCTTCCCAAGCAATTTTTATGCTATGATCAATAAATATTATGTCCCAGACTTGTCTAGTGAAGGGACACTTAATAAAAAGATCCACCACTATCTCCTCATCCATGTTACACAAATGGAAAATACTATGTCCAACCCAACCTTTCCTTTGCAGTGTATCCCAAGTGTGTATTTTGTTTTCAATTGTAAGCCAAGTGAATAATCTGATCTTTTGAGTTATGTTCCAGGACCACATTTTTCTTCTCCAGCCACCTATATTGTGATGCCAGAGGGTGTTGGATATTCTTGGGTAGACATTTTTGACTGATAAGAAACCTGATTTTTCACCCCATGTCCACATGAGTTCATCATCTTTAACTTGAAGCTGTATACCAGATCTCGATAGTTCCTTGTAGAAATATTCCCACTCCACTGCGATTTCAGTTGGAAGTCTGATCTCATCGCTAGTTTTCCAACAGTCTGAAAGAATCCCAGTCCTAGAATTTCCTCTTGCTTGAAAAAGGTATCTAATGTTTTTTGAATTTAACTGAGTAATAAGTTGTGGACATAAGTAAGAGGACTTGTCCAATCATAAGATACAATCCTTGCCAAGGATAACTGAGTGTCCTAATCTCGGAATCCAACAAAGCCAATGGGTGATCAATTTTACCAATTTTACCAGGTTTCTCCAAATCTGAGAGGCCGCTCTCGCTGTGGTAGAAGCTTTCATAAACCAAGTGGCCACCGAACAATGGGGAATATATTTATCTTTTATAACAGAGTTCCATATTATTTATTTTTTCAACACATGCAAGAGGGAATTTGCAGCCAGTGCTTTGTTAAAATGAAAGATATTTTTGATCCCCCAGCCGCCCTTATTTTTTGGTTTGGCCAATGATTCCCAGTTGCATAGATGTAGACATGTATAATTAGTAATGCCAGTCCAAAGAAAATTGTAGGTTAATTTCCTTATCTTGTCTAAAACTGAGATTGGTATGGCTACTAATGCCATCCAATAAACCTGTTGTCCTTATAAAACTTCTTTGATGAGAGTATAACGACCTCCTAAGGTGAACCATCTATTTCACCAATGACCAATTATTTTCTCCACCTTTTCAACAAGTTACTTCTAATATGTTTCCTTATATGAGTCAACTTTAATAAAATAGCCAAGGTACTTAAATACTTCATAAAGGTGCACAAAGTTATATGGAAAGAGTTGTTTTAGTAGCTCCAAGGAATGCACATGTAAACTGGCATAGTGGAAAGTTGACTTTGTCCAATTTATCAACAATCCCAAGGCACTACAAAAGGTATTAAAAATGTCTTTTATATCCTTCCACTCCTGTAATGAGTCGTTGGTCATGATTAAGACATCATCAAAAAAACAAATGTGTAAAATCTTAACGATCCTGGAAACTTTTACCCCCGTTATCTTCCCTTCTACTTGACCTTTTTTAAGAAGCAGACTTAAACCTTCCATGACCAAGATGAACAATAGTGTAGGGAGTGGGAAACTATGCCTCAGTCCTTTTCCACTATGAAAGAAAGGATAAGTTTCACCATTATCCAGGAAAAAAAAGTTAGCATTTGTCACACAACTCATGATCCACTTTATTGAAAGTTGACTGAAACTTGATTGAGCCAAGATCAATCGAAGGAAATCCCAGTCAATGTAGTCAAAGGATTTCTTTAGATCTATTTTCAGAATAAGTGCCTTTGTATTTCTCGTGTTTATACTGTGAAAGCATTCTTGGGCTGTACCAATGGTGTCTAAAATCTGTCTTCCCTTTAAAAATCCTAGTTGTTCACCCAACATAGTCCTCGATAGGATGGGATTTATCCTATTTCCAATAATTTTTGAGATCAATTTATAGCACAGGTTGCAGAGTACAATCGTTCTGTAATCGTCAAAGGATGTGGAATTGTTTTCTTTTGGAATTATTGTCAGGAATGTCAAGTTCAATGAGACAATAATTTTTCCTCTAATCCTGGAATCTTCCAGCAGTTCCAGAAGTTCAACCTCAACTAACTCAAAGAAATGTAAAAAGAATTCTACAGTCCAGTCATCGAGGCCTGGAATTCTATCTTTGGTGAATGATTTTAGAACCTCCCAAACTTCCTGTAATGTATAGGGGCTATCCAAACGGTTGGAGTCCTCCACTGTGATGAACATTGGAAGAGTCTGACAACAAGGACTGGATCATTCATATTATTATGTTCAATCACCCCATAGAAGTATTTGAAATAGTTTGTAGCTACTGACTTCAGTGCTTACTGTCCACTGTTGATGAATCCAGACTCATCTATAATTTTGAAAATGTGTTTTTTGTTTCTACACGATCTCACAAAACAATGAAAGAATTTTGAAATTTGATCGCCACATTTTATTCAGGTTGCCCTGCTTCGTTGTCTCCATAGAGCCTCTTCTTCTAGGAGGATCTGGTTACATTCAGTTTCAAGTAGTTTCAAGGTGTTATACCTACCTCAGAGCTCCCCATCCTGTGTATTTTCTTGTAGAAGGGCCTACAAATCAATCTCCAGCTCTTTCAATCTAAGGATTTTTTTTTTCTGTGGCTTTTTGCCCAATGCTTGATATGTAGTTTTAATGTCTTTAATTTCCAAAAAAAATGTTGTTGAATCCCCAGCTCGGTCAGATATATGGTATTTTTCCATACTTCCTTGAAAATAGAGTTGAATTATGTCTCGTGCGGCCAGCTCAAATTAAACTTAAAAGGATATGCCTTTGATAATGTAGAAGAGTCAAATTACATAAGGATCAGAGCATGATCCGAAAAAAATGGATAATCAACCTAGGATCTGATCCTTCCATCGAAAGTAGTTAGATCTTCTAAGATAAGAACCCGACCTAGTCGTTTTGAAATTTCCTCTAATCCAGAACGACCATTGTGCCAAGTAGGTACTAAATCATCCGGAGGTAAGTCTACTAGTGCATGAGCTTGAAACAATGTATTGAAATAGCCAGCGAGAGGATCCTGAGATGCCAAGTCACCCCACACTTCCCCAACATTTGTAGTGAGGTTCAAGTCCCCAACTACTATCAAATTTGTGTAGTCAAGTAGTCCCCATGCCGCAACCTTATCCCAAAATAGTTTTTTGTCAGTATAGGGTCCATATACGTTAATAAGTGTGATCTGTTGATTGTTCCACAGACAGGTACCTATCAGAAGGATACCACCACAACAAATATAAGGAGCTAAAAAAAAATTGGAGGATCCCAGGTAAATTCCAGTCCCCCAGAAGTACTTAACTAGCTAGCAACATAGGTATGCCAGGTGGGGTGGAAATTGTTCAAAAAAGTCTTGGATTTCTGGCCATCAACCAACATTTCTTGTAGGAAGATAATATCCAGAGCAGTTTTGGTAAGTAGTCTTCTAAAGGAGGTAGATTTCAGCCCCCCCCCCACCCGCATGATATTAAGAGAGAGAAGAATCATGGCTTGGCTCTCGCAAGGGATTCCATGCCTCTAAGCACCTCTAGATCAGTGTGTAGTGAATGGTTTGTAGTTGTATGAGTAATAGGTAGACCCACCTTTCAGCGATCACTCCTGGTCTTTATCGGTGAGTGCTCGTAGCCCAACACCTTTGACCAAGTGTATTATTTTCCCAAGTCCACCCCAGATTTTTCAGGACAACCCTAAGCCTCACCAGGCTCCTATGGTCGAAATATAGATGTCCCCAAGTAAGTAGGAAGAGGGATGGGAGACATAGATTTTTTGTAGGTCGGAACCAAAGTGTCAAAAAAAAATCCTAGGGAGATATCACCTGGCTCTAGTTCACTATAGCCCAGATTGTAACATTCCCCCATTGGATCAAAGGATGAAGTTCCAAGACTCGCATTCTCTAAGGTATAATAAGGGGAGTCAACAATAGTGGGATGAGCCTAGAGAGTTTCATCCAAAGGGCTATCTAGAATTCGAGAAGTCACAAAATCTGGAGAAGTGGCCTATTTCCCCCCTCTCAAGTGGGTAGTAGTAAAAGTATTCAGTGTACTTGTAGTTTCCCGAGCCAATGAGATATCCCCCAAGTGTGTTGTCGGGGATCCCGAAACTAGAATGGTGGAGATATCTAGTAGATATTTTTTTCAAGCAGTTAATGAGAAAAATCAGGATGGACATATAAGTTTTAGCTTACCAATGATAGAATCTAAGGCAGCTGGGTTGTCAACACCAAAAAACTCTTGAAAGGAGGCCTATGAGTTCACTCCCAGGGAGTCCAATATGTAATATTAATCTAAAATTGTGTCCTCTAAATGCTCTTCCTCTGTGAAGCCTGGACAATGTCTCCTCAAGTGTCATGTCTGTATGTAGTATGTGCACCTGAAAGGTATGCCCATATAGTCCAGTTTTTTGCAAGTGAGTTGTCCTCTCGAGTTTATATCAATGGATTCCAATAGTCCTTCATGGATATCTAGTTCCACTAGGACCTTTGCCACCTTTTTTACTGGTGCAGCAAGGGCCTTCTTGTCCATGTTGATAAATCACCCGAGAGCATTTCCAATGGCCTCTGAGGATTTCTCATTCCATAGGTGCAAAGGTAGGCCAGGTAGGAGTACCTAGAAATGTCACATATGAAAATAATCTTGAATAGGATGAAAAATAACACGCCATTGTTTCAGCATTAAGATGCCACCATTAAGCAACCAAAGTCGATCCAGGATAAGAGTAGATTCCTCTGGAGTTCTAAAATAAAAAGTGTGCCAACCTTTTTTAAGGATAGAAAACTCAGGCATATATCCCAGTAGTGGCCGCCAGGTTGTCTGCACCCAATCTGTAAGGTCAGTTCTACAAAAATCCCGATAGGATAGTCTACCCACTAGAGTACACAGTTCCATAGTTACCGAGTCTTCTAGGCCTATGTATTCTCCAAGAACCATTCTCTCTTTTGTCTTATTAGTGAACCAAGGTCTAAGAATAGGCTTTCTGCCCCTAGTAGTACGTGTTCCCTTTGCCCGAGGATACCCATAGGTTCCAATAGTTCCTGGGTCCACTAAGGGAGTATTCTCCCCACGCAAAGATGAAATAAGTTTAGTAGAGAGAGATAACGGAGTGACAGTGGAAGAGTTGGGGGAGAGTCCAGGGGTTTTTACCTTGGGAGGTTCGAGTGTGGGCTTCTGAGAGTGCTGCCAAGAAAAGGGGATACAAGTCAAATGATCTGCAAATATAAAAGATGAAGGTTTTGTGGAAGGGGTCTTCTAGTTTGATAGAGGTTCTGTAGAGGAAGTCTCAGTTCCAGAGGGAGTGTCTAGTGGAAAAATAGGTAGGGTGGATGAACCGAAGGTAGAAGATAAGCATGTAACCCACTGTAGCAAAGAGTTATGTTTCACACGACAAGTGATCTCGTTTGTCGAGGTGAACATACCCGCACTGCACCAGAGTGCCTCTTCAACTGCACCCATAAGTGTGTTGACTTCAACCTCCATCAGTGTGCGTCTCGTGGAGTCTTGAGCCGATGCCACCTAAACTCCACTCAAGAGTAGACCTGGAGTAATGAATAACTAGACTAATGGGAGAAGTAATATCACCGATTTGAAAAGACAGTCCAAGCTTCCAAGAAATGACAGGAGAGTAGCTGCTAAGTAAAGACAATGTCTGACGGTGTTGGGGTTGTCTAGGAGTAAGGACCTCCACTAAAATGGTGGGGTAGTTGAGGCTTCCACTAAAAAAGAGTAGGAAACATCTCCTCTAGCCACAATGGATGGTAACTCTAGCCAGAGGTGAAGGAAAAGTTATCTCCAGTGTGATGGGCCCTCTAATACCCAAAGGGAGGAGACAGGTCGAGAGTTTGAGATTACCATGTTCACCATTGTTGAAGAGTTGCAAGTTTTGAAAAGTTGGTTTTCCTGCTAGTGTGATGGGCCCTCTAATACCCAAAGGGAGGTGATAGGTTGATAGTTTGAGATTACCATGTCTTCCATTATTGAAGAGTTGCAAGTTTTGAAAAGATGGTTTTTTCGCCTCCCTTATTGTTGATTGGATATGGGTGAGTCTTTTTAAGACTTTATAAGTTTACATTATACAGTTTAATGTCTCTTATAATTGTTCAGTTTTTTGTATTCTTAATAAAAATGATTATATTTATATTATAAAAATGTTGTAGTTTTATTGTACAAAATTTGAATACATACAATAAGACTATCTAACAAAATTGTCTTGAATGAGTTAAAAACTTGGATCTGACATATTAGGTTTACATTAATTTTTTCAAAAAAGCAATCTTGAAACCTACTACACGTATATACTCAGATAAAGACTTATAGTAATAGACAAACTTTAAAAAACATGTAACATTACTATATATGTTCCAACTATCCATGAGCTTCCTCTCACTTCATTTCATTGTTTTCTGAGTGTTAGTATACGAGCTCCATCTCCACATCCTCAAGCTATTGTTACACTATTTCATCTTCTTTGACCCTAGATGACCCAGTGGATAACATAGCCATGGAATAGCCATGGTATTGATGTTGAATAGATTAACAATTGTTTACTTTAAATAAGCACAATCAACTTGAAGCTCTATAATTTTTTGTCTCTATTGGTGTAAATTTTCCATCAACAAGGGAACTTCACCATCCCTATTGGTTTCTTGAGTCTACATTCTATCAACAACCATGGAAATTGCAATTTTATTACCAGCAACGTCTGCCTCATGTATTTTGAGTACATGTCAAATATCTACATTCTCACATAGTTGGAATCAACCAACATGCCCATGGTCCATTGGTATCTCCCAACCAAAACTGCAATACTGTCCATATTTGTTTCAAACCGCTATCAAGATAAAATAGTATCATTATTCTATAATCCAACAAAACCAAAGACAAAGTGAGTCTCCCTTACTAAGGACTAGAAGCACTACCAAAGTTGCGCCAAAGTTAATTGAACCCTGTGTTCTAGAAAATCTAGGGATAATGAGACGAAGGAGAGTTTCCAGCCACCATGATAACCAAATAAGACCCAACACTATGGTAGAACACTGCCATCCATCCGAAGTTGAGACATAAGGGACTGCATAAAATGCCATTGTCACCACCAACATCATACACTTGAAGGCCATCAATTCCCCTTATTCCAAAGAGGTGATTCACACTCAGGGGTTCAATTTCATCCAATCCAATGGCATGAACCAACCAAGAACCAAAAATGTAGTCCCTTGGAAGAAGCGATGGAAACTATTTACCCTACAACACGGTTGGTTGTATCATATAAATCCTCATGCTTCACCATATTCCCACATAAATCCAAAATTATGAATTGGGGTGGATGCTTAACTCAATGCACATTTATGAATCAATGTACGAATGGACCATAGGAAATGCACATCCAAATTTCGAGCATGATATAAATTCACCTCATCGGTATTGAGGTTCCAAGTGTATGACATGCTTGGATTGTTCATTGACCTTAACACCATATGTTTAGGGGACTAGAAAAATCAATTACCCATTTTTTAATCTAAGAGTACCACATTCTAATATACTTGCCTTATTATTTAATGAGTCTGCTTATAGATTGTGTTCCTTGAGCACGTGAAAGAATTCAACATCTCAATTTTTTTTTATTCTAAAAAAACATTATTGATAATGTAGTATTAATTGAACAAAAGGTTTTACATGTTGATTTAATAACTAGTCTCTAGTCCCCAATAAAAATTATCCTCTTGTAATTCCTTTCATCAACAACCATCATACTTTGATATAGAACAAGAGCTTCATCTTGGTTATTTGTGGCTCTTCTCAATGCCCATACAATGGAATTTTCCTCATTCCTTCAAGATATACAATGATCCCCTCCACTCCTGTCACCCTTGGATTCCCTTTAGATGCACCATCAAAAAATAATAAACACTTCCTTTCCCCCTTCTTCCACTTGAGGAATTCTTCTTCCCCCATGTGAATTTTCCATTTTGCACCAAATAGATGGGATAACATGGATTTATTAGGTGATCAATTGATCATTCCATCCACCCAATCTCACTCCCCTTTCTCTAGAAGAGTCACATTATGCCCTTGCATCCTTTTAAATTTAATGATTTTTTATAGCAAACTACAAGCTTTATTGGTTGAACTTTGGTTTCTGGTATTTTATATTTTGATTTCATTTATATTATGAGTATATTAGTATGATAGATTGATTGAGTCACTGTAGAATCATTGGAAGTTCTGAGTTTCAGTGTTGTGTTTGCTGCCAAAAATTTAATAGTTACAACATTACATTTTAATCCCCTCTGTAATTTAAGACATTTTTCATATTGTAATCGAGCAACCTGACCCTCATTGTAGAATGTGACTCTTATTGTATATAGTCTATGCTTAAAGTCTGTATTTTCATCCATAATTGATGTGTGAGAAAAGTTTTAGTCGAGGTTATGTTAAGAAATTAACAACGCCTTGCTCGTCGGTCACATAAGGATGCAGTTCCGAGTGTATCGTGAGTCTCTAGATACTATTAATTGAAATCCTAAGTTATCTATTTCATGTTTCCTCGGTTTATTTTGTTGTGGAACCCGAGTTAGCTGCAACATGAATTTATGTGTTAAATAAAAGTTAAATCCAAAGTTTCGGGACTGAGGGAGGCCTGTTATAGTCTTAGGAGTTGACTTCTAACCTGTAGTGTGTAAGCCCTTTTCCTTAGCAAGGTCATGCATGTGACCTTGGGCTAGAACCTAGCGCTAGACAAAGGGTGCTATTCAGAGTTTTAGGACTCTGGAGCTATGGACGTTGTTAGCCTTAACACTCCCTTCCACCTGAAGTGATTATCATCCCAAACTGGTCATGAGCTGAGTTGACCGGTAGTTGTAGGTTAACCCTACTCTTCCCCCTTCCTTGAAATTTTTTATGATTCTAATCTAACGATTGGCGCAGATTTTCCTTACATGAATTTCTAGGGTGGAGACCCACTATGAAACTACGAACTTCGGTTTTTTCCTACTTTCACAACCTTAGACTGTTCACCCAGACCATCGAACTACTGAAGAGATCAGAGATATACTGGATTACACTCCTCCTAAAATTCAATAGTTGTTTTTTACTCCAGAGTTCGTAACTCCAAGATTTTTCTCACTTTGCAACTACAACCCCTTTTCCTCCTAAATGTTGAATGGAAAAACCTCCAAAGGACTAAGGCTCATAGATCTAACAGTCCTCAATTAGTCATTATATCTATGGATGACATTTACTCCAGGAGTTTGGAACTTTGGGGTATTCGTAATCCTTAACAGTTACAACTTAACTTAGTCGATAAGCAGAATCCAAAAATAGTAAGAGATCAATGATTCTCACACCTTTCTCAGATCTATGGCCATAAGGAACTCTGGGGCTCCAGGCTTCATAGGTTTTAACTTTTGGAACTCTCGTTTCCTCTGATTTTGCGAACACTGAAACCCACAGATCTGACAGTCCTACATTTACTGTCAAGAACGGTTAGGATTAACTACAGCTTCGGGAGTTCGGGACTTTTCATAACTTCACAAATTTCAACCAACACCTTCGAATGGTTGAATTATAAATACTCGGATCTATAGACACATGTGACCAGCGTTGGATAGTAGGGATTCACTCCAGACATCAGAACTCTGGTATTTCCTTAACCCTTCGCTTCATATCTTGTTTTTTTTGATTTGTCGATTAACTGAACCGCTAAAGAATGAATGTTAGCAGATCTAACAACTCTCAATCGATTCCCAAATATATGACCATCCTTCAATCCAGGACTTCGGAGCTTTAGGTTTTCTTAACTCTCTATAGTTATGAACCCAAAATCATTGTATCACCAAACTCATGCAGATCCAATGGCTAGAAAACACTCATTGATCTATAGTGTAGATCACTTCATAACTTCAGACTTCGGGGCTCTCCAAAAGTAAATGACTCAGATCTGCTGAAGTGAAGAAGCCCAAAGGTTGTAAGGTTTTAACAAGTGCACATATTTTTCTGATCGGACAATCGTTGGGAATCTGAATCCTCACGATCAGATCATGTCCACAATTTTTTTTTTCAAGGGATTCAAACTCTTGATTTGCTCTCTTGAACTCTACATGTTGTCCCTCCTGAGCTCTGGACTCAAACTATTGAGTGTGCACTTGCGCCACCCCTGTGTAAAGTTTTTATTGTCTCTCCTGAGCTTGTACTTCTGAAGGTTATAACCTCTTCCCTAATTGAGAGGGTCTTTGTGCACTTCAGGTTCTGTATCTTCCAAACTTTGGTATTTAAGGAGCCATTTATGCACTTCTAGATTTGACTCTAGAAGTGTTTCACCATGATACTAGAAGTGAAGCTTCAAGCTTCTTATAGAACTTAAACTCATTCTTAGAACACACTTTCGCTCAACTGTAGAATCCTTCCATCACTGTATCAATTGGTTCACAAGGTTATGCTTAAGATTATGTTATGATACTTTCTCTTCTGTTACTTTCCTTTTTAAATTATGATGTAGATTGAATATATATCTACTTGGTTGTACCCTGTAGGGTGTCACATGTTTGAGGAAAACTTAAGTAATTTGAAACTGTCACAAATGATAAATGGTTATTAAGAGACTCTAGTTTTTACTGTGAAGTTTCTGTCATGATTCCATTGAAATTCTTCCTGACCTCTAAATAGTAATATGTTGAGTTATTTTGTAATATAATACACGGTGTTATGAGGTGATGACTAAGATAGCATATTCTCTATGTTATTTGAATAATTTTCTGAAAAGGAATGTTGATATTTATAGTTGAACTTGAAATAGATAAACTTATGGGAATTAGATACTTTCTTGTTCCTTAGAACAGTTTCCAATCTTGAGACCTTAAATGGTCAAGATCAATCAGACGAATCCTAGACTTGAGCGTTGATTATGTGTCTTGGATGTCATAACCTTGTAGGATAGGTTGGGTGGGTAGTTTTGTATGTCATCTTATGTGATGTGGCAGATCCTTCATGCTTAAAGTAGTATCTAAATCCAGTTGTGCAATGGAATGAAAGAAAAAAGATGTGTACTACTGATGTGTGTTACTATAATTTTTCTCTTGTTTTGATGATGTTTATTTATGTTATATGTTTATATATATATATCTTATTTTCTCTCAAGTAATCATATGAAATAATAGAGGGGTTGTTACATATGGTATCAGAGCGGGTTCAACCCTGTGACATTGGACCATTATGCCATCTGCTGTGTTAAACGAAATGAATGAATTAGATCATTAATAAAAATATGAAATTGCTCTTGTAGGTAATCATGGTTAGAGGACGTAGGGAAGTAGACGATGTGGGGCTAGAGGAAGAGGTGTGACATCTCCGATGGCATCCACGCTCGAAAGGTATAACCCCTAGGAAGATGAGAGGAATGTTGAGCAAGAGAAGATAGTTGTGAGAGATGTAGTAAGTATGATTAGATCCATCCAGAGGATGTCAGAGGCATTGATCAACTTCCTAGATAGATATGAAGGCATATCGTTTGTACCCAATGAGGGTTCACAATGTGCCCCAACTGGTAGTAGTAGCATACACTAAGAGCTATAGAAGGTGAAATTTCCTAAGTTCTGGGGTGACCCAGATGGCTTAGCCACTGAGGCATGGTTGGAAAACATGGTGATGTGCTTCACACTTAGTGATTACACCTCCAACATGAAAGTACGCATGGTAGTATTTCATTTCAAGGGGAGTTCTCTTCTATGGAACTATTCGAGGAACGTTTCTGGGAGAGGTATTTTTTCGAAGAATTCATTGAGCATCATATTAATGAATTCAACAACTTACGAAAGAGTAGTCGCATGGTGACATAGTATGAGGCTATATTCATGGAGCTACTTAGGTATGCTCCACATCTAAACATGGAGAAGGTGAAGGTCAACAAGTTTGTGTTTGGCATTAACTTCAACATTCGTGCGAAAGTGAGGATATTAATGTCTAAGAATTTGCATGATACAGATCAAAAGGCCCTCATAGCTGAGGAAGAGTTGAATCCCTCTAGACAGACTGGACATACATCATCAGGAGCACAACAGCATCAGGAACCATCTAGACATACTGCAGGGCATCAAGATGCACCTAGAGGACCTGTGTTTATGACACCACGACGACAGAATTCTCAACAGATGTCTCCTTATAGAGAACCACAACAACAAGAACATTGACCACAACAACAATTTAGGCCTTTTCAGCAGAACATACCAGGATCACAGGCTGTTAGACCTATAGCTTCTACTTTGGGGACTAGAATCACTAGACCAAATAATGGATGTTGGACATGTGGTGAGCCACATTACTAGAGATATTGTCTGATTGAGAAGGACAGAGCAGCCAGATCATCATGATGCACTACAATTGGATATTTGGGCAAAGCCCATAGGATACATGCAGTGGTGAACAACTGTCAAGATGAGCATCCGTCCACTATGCTAGAGAGGTCAGGTACAATCGCAGACCAAAACTATAGTATATTGATAGATCCAGGTGCTATAGAGAGATTCATCTCTAGGGAATCACTGAAGAGAATTGACATAAAGGAAGTCAAGTACGATGAGTTCAAGTACGTAGAAATGGCATCGGGTTCCAAACAGAAGGTTGGGGGAAGGTTGACAGACTGTAGCCTTAACTTGGGAGACTTTGTAAAAAAGGTAGAACTTTATGTCATGACTTATGACATAGTTATCTATATGGATTGGTTGGAATCACATGATGGGATACTTAACTGTAATAAAAATGGTTAAGCTTGACATATTATCTAGGAAAAAATAGAGTGATTGTAGGAAGAAAATAGGGAGTGTCCTTGAAGTTCGTTTCTTCCCTACAATTACATAAGGGTATGCGCAAGGGATGCATACTATATGTAATCTTAGTGCTAAATGAAAAGGGAGAGGTGGAAGGACTATAAAAACTTCCTATAGTGCAAGAGTTTGCAGACGTGTTTCCATAAGAGTTACTTGGTTTACCGCCTGAAAGAGAGTTGGAGTTTACAATAGACTTGAAACTGAGAAATGAACCTATTGCAAGAACTCCTTACTGGATCTCAATGCATGAATTGCAAGAGTTGAAAATGAAATTGAAGGAATTGTTGGATTTGGGCCTCATTCGTCCAAGTGTGTCACTTTGGGGTGCACCAGTTATTTTTGTGAGAAAGAAGGATGGATCATGGAGACTTTTTATTGACCATCATCAATTGAACAAAGTGACGATCATCAACCAATATCCATTGCCAAGAATAGATGATTTGTTTGATTAGATGAAAGGGGCGATGGTATTTTCAAATATTGACGTGAGATCAGGATATCACCAATTACGAATTAAAGGAGAATATATCCCTAAGATTGATTTTAAGATGAGATTTGGACACTGTGAGTTACATTTTTACCATTCGAATTGACAAATGCCTCGGGGGTATTCATGAGTTTGATTAATGGGGTGTTTCGTGAATGCTTGGACAAGTTTTTTCAAGTTTTTATTGATGACATACTGATTTATTCTCAGATGAAGGAAGAGAATGATGAACACTTGAGGTTGGCCCTACAATGCCTAAGGGAGAACAAATTGTATAGGAAGCTATCAAAATGATCTCTTTACCAATCTAATATTCACTACTTGAGACATATCATATCTGGTGAAGGTATCTCTGTGGATCCAACGAAAGTGGAGGCTATTATGGAATGGCCAGCACCAACAAACGTATATGAAGTACACCATTTTATGGATTTATCAGGATATTACTGATGATTTTTCGAAGTATTTTCAATATAACAAATCCGATCACAAAATTGTAGAAGAAGAACAAGAAGTTCTTGTGGATTGAGAAATGTGTGGAAGCATTTCAAAGGCTCAAAGAGTTGTTGACAAAAACACCGATACTAAAATTCCCCAGCATGGACAAGGAGTTCTTGGTATGTACATGTACATCCAAGGAAGGTTTAGGTGGATTTTGGATGCAATACGGTCAAGTAATCTCTTACATGTCAAGGAAATTGAGAAAACATGAAGAGAACTATGCAACGCATGACCTGCAACTATTGGCAATTGTATATGCCTTGAGAGTTTGGAGACATTATCTAATTGGATGAAAATTTGAATTAAAAACATATCACTATGGATTGCAACATATTTTTACACAAAGTGACTCAAACGCACGACAAAGGCGTTGGTCAGAATTACTCAGCGAATACGATTTTGAAATTACTTACATTAAAGGAACAATGAATCGAGGGGCATGTGCGTTGAGTAGGAGGACACACATATTTTTGGTATTACCTATTAAGGAGAATCTTCGAGAAAATATTCTAACTCTACAAATCAATGATGAGTGGTATAAAGAAGTTAATAGTAATATTGGACAAGATACCATGATGGTACCAAGGTATGAAGGTTATTCACTAGACGATGATGGATTGTTGATATTTAACGAAAGAATTGGTGTACCGCATAACAACGAACTAAGAAGTTTGATCTTGAGTGAAGCGTATCAAGCAGTATACATGGCTCATCCAGGATTCACGAAGATGAAGGAAGACCTTAAGCCTTTATTCTTCTGGAAAGGAATGAAAGCAGACATAGTCAGTTACATGGCAAGATTTCTAGAATGTCAGCAAGTGAAGGTTGAACATAGACATCCAACAAGATTGTTACAGCAACATTTTATTCCAAAATCAAAATGGGAGGTCATTTCGATGGACTTTATCATTGGATTGCCATTGACGGTAAGAAGGCATGATTTGATTTTCATGGTAGTTGAAACTCTAACAAAGAGTGCACACTTTATTCTTATGCATACGATGTATCAAGCTCCAGAAATAGCTAGAGTATTTGTCGACGAGATTGTAAGATTACATGGAGTACCAAGAAAGATCATATCTGATTGAGGATCAATGTTTACAGGATGGTTTTGAACCAGTTTCCAAGAGGATTCGGTAATAAAAATAAACTTTAGCATAACTTATCACCCAGAGACAGACGGGAAAATAGAAAGGACAAACTAAATTTGGAGGATATGTTTCATATCTATGTAATGGACCAACAAAAATGTTGGGAAGAATTCTTACCACTAGTAGAACTTGCATAAAACAACAACTATTAGAGTATTCTTAAGATTACACTGTTTGAGTTTCTTTATGGGCGACCATGTCGGACGCTGTTATGTTGGGATCGAATTGAGGATAGGGTGATGGTAGGACCATAGGTGATTCAAGAAATGGAAGAGTATATGCAATCAATCAGACAAAGGATTAAAGAAGCGCAAGATCGGCAGAAGAGTTATGTTGATGTGCATCTTGCAGGTAAAACCATAGAATAGTTCGATCAAGTTTGGAAAGGGTGATAAAATATCTCCTAGGGTCATGGGACCCTTCAAAGTAGTGGAAAAGAAAGGACCCGTGGCTTATCGTCTAGCCTTGCCTGATTTTTTGACGCGTATGCATGATGTATTTCATGTATCTGTTTTGAGACATTATGTTAGTGATCCTTCACATGTTATTGAAACGAGTTATTTGCAGGTGTCAGACGAGGGTTCTCTCATAGCAGAGCCAATACACATTATGTACCATTGCATTTGACAGTTGTGACATCGAACAATCGATCAGGTCAAGGTAAAGTGGGACAATTATAGTCCACACTCGGCTACCTGGGAGGATGCATATGAGATGCATCAACAATTTCCTTACTTGTTTGATAGATTAGACGTATAGATCTATATCAGATACATTTATTTACATGATTTTACATATATTGTACAAACTTTGGGATGGAGTTTAAAACAAGAGGGGGTGTATGTAACATCCATCTCTATTGAGCATACTATTATTGACTTATTCTTTGAGGACACTTGATTGCAAGTGATTAGGTTATGGAACACTGTGATTTCATTCAAATTATGGGTTATATATGATGATGTTGAGGTGTTATAGGTGATAGATTATATTGATGTATATATATGTTGACAGGTTCTTTTGACAAGTTTCCATGAGTGTGCAGGACACATGATAGGTTATGATGTCGATGGCATCAATGGGATTCCATGGACTCTGGATTGAGTTAGGGAGTGGATTATATTGTTTGAGTATTTCATTATTACGCACATATGATGTATGATGGATGTTAGTATGATTTATGTGTATGGATTTTTGACAAAGGTTTTGTCAGTGGATGTAGGCTTGATGATGCTTGCTAATCCGAATTACAAAGGAGTAAAGAGACCTTGCACATAAAATAGAAGTTGAGGGAGAGGTGTGGTAGAGTCCCTATCATAGCCTACTATCACTCCCTCTCTGGATCGAATGTTAGGTTAACAATTACCTAGTTTGAGAGGTCCACGATGTTGTGAGGAAAGAATGAGACAGTCGCTCATGAATATTTCTAATGAGCGTGCAATAAGGTGGAGTCATTATTCCTTAGAAGCCCTTAGTCTCACAAGGTTGACCAGATGGATTTTTGACTCCAAGGGGTTGGACAAACTTCCAAAAACAAATCAACGCGAGTGGCACCTTTGGAGAACAAAGATGTTTCTTGAAGGGAACACCATGCAATTGAAACCCAAGTCAATAAACATAGGTGGCCTAGGAAAACATTGGAATGATTAGACCTTGTTGGATTAAAATAATTAATTAAACAATAGATTATTAATTATTAAATCCAAACATAAGTCTGAGTCGAAGTCTAAAATTTAAATAAAGAAAAAATCGAATTGTGACATGAGTAAAGATTTGAAGGAAATCAAATGTTAGGAAATAGTGAGTAAATACCTAAAGAATTGATAAAATGCACATGTGTTCATGAAATTATTAAAAAGGAATCTTTATTTAGAAATAAATAGCAACTTGAGAGAATGGGTTGTGCATAGAATAGATTTTGAGTCAACCAACCCTAGCTTAACTAAGAAGACTCCTAATCCAACTCTAATTAAAACCTAGTTAGGAGACACCTATTAATTAAGGGGATTGGGTAACTAAGAGACCACTAAGAGGAAAATTAGGAACACATGGGGAAATGTGAGGAAAAGTGGATTTTAAATAAGAATAAAACAGGAAATGCTTGTGCAACCTGGGGAAAATGCGACACCTGTAGTGGGTGAATAATCCTTTAACTAAATTATTAAAAATTAATGAATTATGCATGAGGGATAAATGTCTGTGAGGAAGAATTATATAAATAAATTGATGTAGAAGGGAAGGGGATCGGAATTTTTGGGTAAACACTATTATGCTGCCAAATTTTCGATTGACTGTGTTTTTACTTGTGAGAGTTTGGACTCCAAGCTTGTGAAAAGAGTTGAAGCTCTTCCTTGCGAAGAAATCTTGGAAGTTATTGTGTTATGGTTTTTGTGTTTGGCCCCTTTGTGGCTCGAGGGACTAAGGAGGAAGGAGAGTATCCCTAGCATTGGCTAGGACGTACTAGTGAAGTATCTGTGATTAGCAAGCGAAGGACATCTTCAACCCACAGGGTTCATTGGTTTCCGGTATTTTATATTTTGATTTCATGTATATTACGAGTATATTAGTATGATAGATTTATTGAGTCACTGTAAAATCATCATAAGGTCAGAGTGCCAGTATTGCATTTGCTGCCAAAAATTTAATAGTTATAGCGTTATATTTTTTTTTTTTTTTTTACAAGGGGAATCGGTAACAACGGCAGTATCGTACTCGCGTGACACGGGGTCGAATCCTGCCGGCTGCCTTATAACCCCTAGGGAGAAACGCACAGCCCGCAAGCACGCCCTCCAAGTAAATCGCGGTGAGAATCGACCTTGAGACCTCATTTTACATAGTTCCTTCCATTTACACGGCACTTGCCAATCGGTCTACACCCCTGCGGGTTATAGCGTTATATTTTAATCCCCTCTGTAATTTCATATATTTTCCGTACTCTAATCGAGTAGTATGACCCTCATTATAGAATGTGACTCTTATTGTATATAGTCTATGCTTAAAGTCTTTATTTTCATCCATAATTGATGTATGTGTGAGCATAGTTTTAGTTAAGGTTATGTTAGGAAATTAACAGTGCTTTGCTCTCCTATCAGATGAGGATGTGGTTCCGATTGTATAGTGAGTCTCTGGATAATATTCATTGAAATCCTAAATTAACTATTTCGTGTTTCCTCGGTCAATTTCGTTGTGGAACCTGAGTTACCTACAACATGAATGCTTGTGTTAAATCAAAGTTAAATCCAAAGTTCTAGGACTGAGGGAGGCATGTTATAGTTTCAAGAGTTGACTTCTAACATGTAGTGTGTAAGCCCTTATCCTTAGCAAGGTTATGCATGTGACATTGGGATAGAACCCAATAGTAGTCAAAGGGCATTATTCAGAGTTTCGGGACTCCAGAGCTCTGGAGGTAGTCAGCCTTAACACTCCCTTCCACCTGAAGTGATTACCGGTCAAAACTGGTCATGAGATGAGTTGACCAACAGTTGTAGGTTAACCCTAATCTTCTTCCTTCCTTAGTAATTTGTATGATTCTAATCTAACAATTGCAATAGATTTTCCTTACACAAGTTTCTACGGTGAGATCCACTACAGAACTCTGGACTTTGTGGTTTTCCCTCTTTCACAACCTTAGACTATTCACCTGAACCATCGAACCGCCGAAGAGATCAAAGATCTAATGGATTACACTCCTCCTAAAATTAAGTGATTGTCCTTTACTCCAGAGATTGAAACTATGGGAGTTTTATTACTTTGAAACCACAACCCCTTTTTGATCCAAAATGGATCCAGGAAGGCCTAAAAATCAAAGTAGTCAAATGCTCAATAAATTGACATGATCGTGAATTGCTTGTCACAATCTTTCCAGCGATGAAAACGGATTGAAAAACGGACGTTGTATGAGAAAGTTATGGCAGTTGAAAAATTTGGTCTTCTCCAGCAAAGAGTCAAAGAGTCAAAGGGACATGTGGCAGCTTCAAATTACGACAAGTGGCAGCCTCTAAATTTGACAAGTGTCATCCATCAGGTGACGACATATGGTATCACTAGGTCATGACCAGTGGAAAGGGTTCATTATGAAAAGTGTCAAAGTTTTGATATTCCATGTGGCAAAAGATTGGCCAACCATCGACTGACACATGGTCCAATCCAAGGGTGCCACATGTGATCTGGATTATTTTTGGCACGAAATGAGATCGGAGATATAATAAAGAAATGAATAGAGATATCGCAAGTATTCAATAATATAACAGAAATGTGTCAAAGATGCAACCATAAACACAGATATATAGTAATACACGATTTCTATTAATGAAAGAAATGTACAGAGACTGTAAAAATACAGAGTGAAAGACTCGCTAGAATGGTGGCAACTTAT
>ML782144.1:838621-855801 GCA_009831015.1 Picea engelmannii | reverse complement strand
GAAGGCCTTTTTACAATAATAAGGAATGCCAAAAACCCTAGACATCCAAAAACCTAACCCTAGGAGATGAAGCGCCAAAAGTCATGTGGGCCCCGTTTGGGTAAGTGAGTACATCAACTTCCCGGGGTCGTAACTTTTGCATGAGATCTCCGTTTTAGGCGTGTGATAACTTGTTGAAAAGGTATCGTCGAGGAGATTAATTTTGGGGGATCAATAATGCCTTTGGATATAATTAAGAACCTCTATCTTGAAAAACCTTCATTTGGGCCCTCAAAATGGCCTCGGAAGTTAAAACCTGCTAAAAATAGTAAATTGCCAAAATTGCCAGAAAATTGTTTTGAGCCATTTGGAAAAGGTAGGTGGCCACCGATATCCACCTGGATAAACAAGTCACCATGGTCAAGGCCTTAAAAATGTAAAATTTATATTGTTGGACTCCATGGGATTCGATCCCATGATCTGCCTCTTCAAATGACTTAAGCACCTTTTCTAGCTAAGGGAGGTGTGCCCCTTAGCACTAGGCCACATGGCCCTCATATGACCCCAGAAGGGGGGTGTGCACCCTAACTGGGAGCTTAAGCATATTTTTTGCCAAATTTTGGGTTTTTACCTTATATTAAAGGATTTTTTGCTATTTTTTGTGGATTTTTGGCCAAAAAGAGTCGATTCTGGAGCCCAGAAAGAGGCCAGATCTTGTGGGGAAGTTGGATTTCGACCCCCAACTCAAAATATATATAAAATAGAGGTTTTAGCAGTCCATGAAAGTCCATAACAGAATAATTTTGAATATTTTGGAAGATCAAGCCATTTTTATGTTGGGAAGCCATTAAGGAAGCAAGCTTCGGAGGCCATTTTTGGCGGCTACACTCATCCTTTTTCAGTGTCGTCAGTTATGTTAGATTCTTGAGGTTGAACATAACACATATAGACTAGTTTGTAATCCATTTGAGATAGTTATGATGTAATTTTTCAGCATTGGATATTAATAAGAAAGCCTCCCCCACCGATACAAATGCCCGGAGACGTAGGTAAACTTGTGTCGAACTCCGTTATCAAGCTTGGTGTTATGGTTTGTTGTTCCTTATGTCTATTTTTTGTTATGCATTCTTTATGATGGATGAAATATTATTTCATTAAAATATTATTCTTCTCTTAATCCCTAAGTGGTAAATTAATTCATGCATAAACTTAACCATAGTCTTTAAAAGATCAATTTCGGATCAAGTGGTATCAGAGTAGGTTGACAATTGGTTGTTTGAGTTTGCATTATTATCAGGGAAAATCTAAGTCGTGGTGAAGGTGATCTTGTATAAGGGGATCCTGGGATTGGATCAATAAAGAGGACAACTCAAAGTGAGAAAATGGCATCCAAAGAAGGACTTTCTCAAAGCGAAAGAGAGTTTCAAAGAACTTTCTTTTCCATGTCAAAGATGGTAAAAGTGTTGTATGATGATTAATTGGAATGTAAGAGACCAATTCAAGGGGAATATTCAAAGCAAGCCAAAAGTGAAGAAGGAGAGGACCCTACTAAAAATCCTCCTTCACCTCCTTCATCTCTATCTTCTTCTTCTTCAAGTACAAGTTCAAATTCTACTGCAATAAAACATTCTCATAAGCATAATCCCGATATGCCATTACTTAAACTTCATGTAATTTTTTTTTTACCTATGTATGATGGTGATGTTAATGCTGAGAAACTTGATAATTGGGTTAGACAAATGGAGGTATATTGTAATGTGCAGAAAATCAAATATGAGGCAACCAAAATTAGATTGGCATCACTTCGTCTTGAAAGCACAACTGTCATCTAGTGGCAAAGTAAGATGCAACATGGAACTCAACAAGTTGGTAAGATTTTTCCATCACAACATGATTTTATTTCCACACTTAGAAAACAATTCTATCCTTTGGGATATAAGGAAAAGTCTTTAATTGAATGGAAAAGTCTTAAATTAAGAAAAGGACAATCGATGCAGGAATATAAAAATGGATTTCATAATTTGGATTTGATGTTAGATGTTCCATTGAATACACAAGAAACTCTTATGAAGTATATAGGAGGTTTTCTTGCTTATATTCGTAATACTGTATTTATGTTTGGACCTACTAATATTGATGAGGTTTTTGTTCAAGAAATGTATATTGAAGCAGGGAAAACCGGAGTTACTGTATCATGGGAATCATCTTCAAATAAGGATGGCAAAGGAAAAGGGAATGGGAAGAAAGAAAATTCAACGACAATGAAGGAAGAGAATCTCTCTTGCAAGCATTGCAAGAAAGAAGGGCATGATGATGAAAATTACTGACAATTACACCCATAGAAGAGACTGAAATGGTTCAAAGAGAGGAAAGGGAGGAAAAAAGTTGCAACAACAACATGACCAACATACTTGGGGTATGATTCAGGTGATGAGACTAAACTCACAACAGTTGGTTTGAAAGGAAAAAATGGTGATGGTTATGATTCTAAAAGTAAATTGTTTCACATAAGGGTCATAATGAAACATACTAAGATAGATACATTAATATATAGTGGATCTCAGTCTAACTTAATTTCATAAGAAGTGGTTAAGAAATTGGAATTAAACACTAAGATGCATCACAAACCCTATTCACTAAATTGGATAAGCAAAGATCACAAATTGCCCATAACAAAGCAATGTATCATAAATTTTGAAATTACAACTAAGTATGTGGATGAAGTAACATGTGATGTGGTGCCACTAGAAACATGTGGAATGGTCTCAGGAAGCCCTTATTTGTATGATCGCAAAGAAATATTCTACAAGGAATGGAATCAATATCACTTAACTAAAGAAGGTAATGAATATGTTGTACATTATCATCACATAAAATAAAATCAATCTCTTCAAACAATGGAACAATTAAGGAAGGAAGCTTATGCAAGAAAAACACCTATAATTGTGCCAAGTAAAACAATTGATCCTAAGCATGAACATGAGATGGTTGTAGAATGGAATTTCAGTCATACGTTGCTTCAAGATAAGCTAATGTCATGAAAGCACATCAAACATGTTGGTTCAGTTTCACTCATATTTCTGATATTTTCGATGCTAATGTTTTCTACATGGATGGTAGTGGATTCAGTAAGATGTGAACGAGTTCAAGTGGCTAACAATATGCTTTCAATTGACATGGTTATTATTCAACTGATTATGATGTGAAACATGCACAATACATAGTTTAAAGACAAAGCACAAGTGGGGAGGCCTATCCCGCTCTTGATGACTAGTTAATACCCTTTTGGAGGACCAAAAGGTCTTAGTGGGGAGGAATGATCCAAAATGGATCCAGGAAGGCCTAAAACTGAAAGTTCTCAAATTCTCAAGAAAATTACATTATTGTGAAGTGCTCTTCATAAGCTTTCTTTTGGTGCAAACAGATCGAAAAATGGACTTCGTATGATAAAGTTATGGCAGTTGGAAAATTTGGTCTTCTTTGGCAAAAAGTCAAAGGGTCAAAGGGACATGTGGCAACTTTAGATTACAACAAGTGGAAGCCTCTGAATTCGACAAGTGGTAGCCATTAGATGAAAACATGTGGTATCACTAGGTCATAACAAGTGGCAAGGGTTCATGATGACAAGTGTCAAAGTTTTGATAGTCCATGTGGCAAAAGATTGGACAACCATGGGTTGACACATGGTCCAATCCAAGGGTGCCACATGTCACCATGGTCAAGACTTTAAAAAGGTAAAATTTATATTATTGGACTCCATGGGCACAATGAGATTCCACAAAGAGAGAATTACTTAACCTACACAATGACCTACCTCTTCAAATGACTTAAACACAATGAGCTAGCCACAAAGGGTAAATTACTACTTTAGAAAAAAAAAAACTACTTTTCATAAATTTAAACTTAAGCACCTTTTCTAGCTAAGGGAGGTGCACCCCTTAGAACTAGGCCACATGGCCCTCATATAACCATAGAAGGGGGGGGCACACCCTAATTGGGGGATTAAGCAGATTGTTTGCCAAATTTTTGGTTTTTACCTTATATTAATGGAGTTTTTGCTGATTTTTGTGGATTTTTGGCCAAAAAGAGCGGATCTGGAGCCCATAAAGAGGTCATATCTTGGGGAAATTTAGAACAATAGAATTTTGAAGAGTTTGGAAGATAAATCCATTTTTATGCAGGGAAGCCATTGAGGAACCAAGCTTCAGAGGCCATTTCTGAGAGCTACAGTCATCCTTTTTTAATGTCATCAGTTGTGTTGGACTCTTGAGGTCAAGAAGAACTCATCAAAACCATTTTTTAATCCATTTGAGATACTTCTGTTGTAATTTTGCAACATTGACGATTAATAAGAAAGCCTCCCCCACCGAGACAAAGGCCTGAAGACGTAGACAAACTTGTGTCGAACTCCGTTATCAAGCTTGGTTTTATGGTTTGATATTCCTTATGTATATTTTTTGTTCTACATTCTTTATGATGGATGAAATATTCTTTCATTAAAATCTTCTTCTTCTCTTAATTCCTAAGTGGTAAATCAACTCATGCATAAACTTAACCATAGTCTTTAAAATATCAATTTCAGATCACTTTTCCTCTGGAGTGCCGAACGGCCAAAACTCCAAAGGAATAAGGCTCATGGATATATAACGATCCTCAATCAATCATTAGATCTATGGATGATGTTTACTCTAGGATTTTGGAACTTCGGGGTCTTTTTAATCCTTAACAGTTACCACTTAACTTAGTCGAAGAGATAAATCCTAAAATACTAAGAGGTCAACAATTCTCACAACTTGCTCAGATCTACGGCCATAAGGAACTTTGGGGCTCTAGGATTCAAAAGTTTTAGATGCTACAGCTCTCATTTCCTTTGATTTCATGAAGGACAAAACCCACATATCTGATGGTCTTGGATTTACTGTCAACGATGGTTAGGATTAACTCCGGTTTTGGGAGTTTGGGACTTTTCATACCTTCAAAAATTTCAACCACCACCTTTTGAATGATTGAATTATGAATACTTGGATCTATAGACACGTGTACCCAATGTTGGATGGTAAGGATTCACTCTAGACTTCGAGACTGTGGGAGTTCCTTAACCCTTGGATTCATGTCTCAATTTTTTCGATTTTCTGATTAACTGAACCATCGAAGAACAAATGATAGTGTATCTAATGTCTCTCAATCGATCACCATATATACCATCATCCTTCAATCTAGAACTTCGAAGCTTCAGGGTTTCTTGAATCTCTACAGTTACGAACCCAAACTCACTGGATCATCGAACTCCTATAGATCCAATGGCTATAAAACACTCATTGATCTACGATGTAGGTCACTTTGTAACATTGGACTTCGGGGCTCTCTAAAGGTAAATGATTTGGATATATCAAAGTGACGAAGCTCAAAGGTCTTAAGGTTTGAACGAGTGTGCATATTTGTCTCATCGAATGATCATGGGGAATCCAACTCCTTATGATCAGATCCTATCCACATATTTCTCTTTCAAGCGATTTAAACTCTTAATTTCCTCTCTTGAAATCTACACGTTGTCTCTCCTGAGCTCTGGACTCTAACTATTGAGTGCGCACTTTCACCTCCCCTGTGTAAAGTTTGCAATGTCTCTCCTGAGCTTGTAATTCCAAAGGTTATAACCTCAGCCCGACTTGAGAGGGTATATGTGCACTTCCGGTTTTGTATCTTCCAAACTTTAGGCTTCAAGGAGCCATATATGCACTTCTAGAGTTGACTCTGGAAGTGTTGCACCGTGATACCAGAAGATAAGCTTTAGGATTCTTACAGAAATTAAACTCATTCTTAGAATAGAATTTTGCTCGACTATAGAATCCTTCCATCAGTGTATCAATTGGTTCAGAAGGTGCAGAATAAACTTATGGTTTATACTTGTGTTAAGATATTTTCTCTTATGTTCCTTTCATTTCTACATTGTGATGTAGATCAGATATCTATCTACTTTGTTGTACCCTATAGGGTGTCACACGTTTGAGGAAAACTTAAGTAATTTGAAACTTTCACAAATGATAGATGTTTATTAAGGGACTTTGGTTTTTACTATTAAGTTTCTATCATTATTCCATTGAAATTCTTCTTGACCTTTAAATAGTAAAATCTTGAGTTATTTGGTAATATAATACATGGTGTTATGAGGTGATGACTAAGATACCAGATTCTTTGTGCTATTTGAAGAATTTACAGAAAAAGAATGTTGATATTTATAGTTGAACTTGAAATAGATAAAGTTATGGGAATTAGATACTTCCTTGTTGCTCAGAAAAGTCTCTAGTTTTGAGACCTTAAATGGTCAAGATCAATCAGACGAATCCTAGAATTGAGCATTTATTATTTGTCTTGGAAGTCCTAACATTGTAGGATAGGTTGGGTGGGTAGTTTTGTATGTCATCGTATGTGATGTGGTAGATCCTTCATGCTTAAAGTAGTATATAAATCTAGTTGTGCAATGGAATGAAAGAATCAAAATGTGTACTATTGATGTATGTTACTATAATGTTTCTCTTGTTTTGATGATGTTTATTTATATTTAATATATATGTGTGTGTGTGTGTGTGTGTGTGTGTGTGTGTGTGTGTGTGTGTGTGTATCTGATTGTTTCTCAAGTACTTATATGACGTAACAGAGGGGTTTTTACAATCGAGAACTTAAGAACTCAACTAGAAGAAGCCAGAAAGATCGAAGAAAATCTTGAAGATCAAAAGGAGTATTTGGAAGACAACATAACAACACAAAAGGAAGAAGCATAAATGAGAGAGAATATATTGACAGATTATATTAAGGAAATAATTAACGATCTAAACCAACTTGAGGCAAAGTTTGGTTAAGAAGAGAAAGGACTTGAAGAAGAAACAATCACATTAAAAATCCATCTTGAAGAAGAGAAGAGAACAAAATAAGTCATGAAGTCTCAGATAATGAAAAAAGAAAAAGAGGTTGAGAAGCTTGAAGAAGATGTTTTCACATTGAGAAGTAAAATCATCAAGCTCAGCAAGAATGTTGAAGAGCCAAAAACATTTCTATTAGTTGTAGAGAATGAATAGAAGCACTCTAGGTTGCTAGAAAAGAACAATGAATAAAATAGCAAGAGTTATGTAGAAGTACTCAAAGGAAGGAATCATGGTCAAGCAGAATCTCATAAAACTAATAAAGATACCTCTTCAAGAAGGCCATCCATGTTCAAGCCACAAAGAAGCTTCAATCATGATCATGATCAATAAAGGAAGGAATTCAGAAGGACTACACCACAAAGAATATCATTCACTCCCAGGTATGTAAATTTATTTTATGGTCACTATTTTTATTGTACTAGCTTTGGACATAAGGTTGCAGATTGCAGGGATTATAAAATAAATGTTCAAGAAAGAAATGCTTATGTGTCCCCATGTAACATTGAATGTTACAAATTTCATAACTATGGACACATAGCTCATGATTGTAGAAGCGTGATCGATACTTCCATGAAAGAGAACACTGATATCAGATATAAGAAAGTATGGATAAGAAAATAGGAAGAAAAAATGAACAAAGACCGGGTCCTAGAGATCACAAGATTGGCAATAAAACGAGATGAAGAAAAATCTACAAAGAAAAAGGAAGATGCCAAATATAGAAAGGTTTGGAGAAGAAATGAAAGAAAAGAAGGATCGATAAATAAGGAATAGGTTCAAGAGATTGTAATTTCAGGTATTGTAGTCAAATATGAATCCATAGACAGAAATAAAGAAGTCAAAGTTTAGAGAGATGATGAATCTACCGATGAAGATGATGGTGACTCTACATCAGAGCATGAATTGTTCTGAGCCATATGGCTTAGAGACTCCTAGGTAATATGAATATTAGATAGGGGGAGTCTATGTGGTAACTGAGAAATACCAAAGAACCATCCTTCAAGCAACTTGCAGAGTTTGAGTAGACAGATTCATAGTAGTCAATTAACAGAAGTACAGTATTATAGATTGATCAATTGTAGTAGTGAAGAATTCATGATAGTACAAAGAAATATGGGTCAACATTATGGATAGTTGTGTAGTAGATTCTTGGATAGTATGGGAAGAGATGGATTCGTAAGAACACTTAGCATGTTTGGATAGATATATGAAAGTGGACAAGAGAATGGATTCATATATTGGTTCATAGAGTGGTTCAGAGAAAAAGAAACATTATCATAATGGATGATAATTGCACATGAATATTTGAATGATTATTCTTGAATTATTTTCATATATGTTAGTTGATTACACAAGGAATCGCCAATGGACAATAACTCCAAAAGGCAGTAGGTACAAGAAGACTTATATTTTTCTACACAACATCTTGCAGAGAAGTCATCAGAGATAAACAAAACCAAAAAGATAGGTATAAATATCATTCAAACAAGTTGTCAGAGAGAGAGGTAAAAGTAGAGGTATGATTCCAAGGGAAGGGATTCATCATATGTAGGATAGGGAGTTAGATTCTTAGAGAGAGAGCACAACGACATGTTTTCAAAAGAGCAATTTTCACAAGGGACGCATGAGCGATATGATTTCAGTGTTGCATCAGAGTGATACCCTTTGTCAAAGGGGGGGATATTATTCATATGAAGGGAGAGAGAGTAATCATAGGCTCATAAACAAAGAGAAATATCAAATGCATTTAGATAGGGGGTGATATTATAGATTGATGTCAACCCTTAGTGATTGATATCGACCCTTGGAGAAGTCTGGTAGAGAATTATGATAGAACAGAGGCATGGGTAAGGGACCGAAGTTTGTTTGAGGTATAAAGACATGAAGACCAATGAATTTGTAGGTAATACTATTCTAGATGGATAGTATATTTCATTCCATTTCCGGTGATATTTGGAATGTCACATAACTCCTCATGGTTAGAGAGTTATGGCCATGTGAAGTTGGAGAACCCTCATGAGTTATCTAGAATCCCCTAGAAGGTAAAAGAAGTAAATTATTCTAGAAGATCCTAGAAGATGTGTACTAGTCAAATTGATGGTAACTAGGAGTTAATCATGGGTATAGTTGTTGCATTAAGAAAATAATTAAAAATAAATTAGTTGCAACAAGTTGTGAGTTTGGTAATTATGGTAAAGTAGTTGTGATGAGAAGATTGAAAATTCAAAGTGGTTGACCAAGAAATAAATTAAATAATAAAGTGGTTGCAACAAGAAGTTAGTTAAGGGAAAATAATTTATGAATTGACTAATTATATAAAATTTAGTTGCAACAAGAAGTTGTGAGTAAAGTTAAATTATTTAAATAATAAAGTAGTCAAAGTGGTTGCAAAGAGAAATTATATAAATAATAAAGTGGTTGCAACAAGAAGTGGTGAGTTTACTATTTATGGATAAGTCAAAATGGTTGCAAAAGAAATTAATTAAATAATAAAGTTAGTTGCAACTAGGAGTGAAGAACTTACTATTTGTGGAAAGTGGTTAAGTTAAGTGGAAAAAGTTGTTAAGTTAAGTGTACAAGTGGTTAGAAGTGGATTAGCCCTAAAAGAAGGAAAGTGGGTTAAGTTGTTTAGAAGGTAACCCCTTGAGGAAGCTACATGGAAGTATAAATAAGAGAGAAAGTATCTCCCACTAAGACCAATTGAATATCATTGAATATATATTTTTTGAAAGGTTAAATGGGCAGGTATTATTGATAGAGAAAAAATGTGACAGAAAAAGTGTGGTAGAAAAATCATAGAAGGAAAAGTGTTGTAGAAAAAGTGCGGAAGAAAAATTGCGGCAGAAAAAGTGTAGCAAAAAATTCACAGCAACAGATTCATGGCAGCAAAACCATGGCAATAGAACACTACAAGAAGAAAAATGTATGGTTTTCATATGTGTAGTGTTGAATCTATGAATCTAGTTGAGGGTTTTCATTGTAAATACGTTGGATACCCTCTTGGAAGTTTAGGGATTGCTATAGAGTTGATCTGAGATGGATCTACTAAAGTTTAGTATTGGTTCATGTTTGAGGGATTTTGGTTGAGGTATGTTTCTAAAGTTATTGGTACAAATAGAGGTTATATAACAGTGAGGTCGTGGTGCATGGTTGATGTGAGGATTTATGGTATTTGATTTATGGAGAGTGTGTTGCATTGATAAAGGTATCTTGTTGGTTATCTTGGTGTATGTTATTGGTATATGGTAGAGGTATATGATTGGGTACATGAATGAGATACATACTTGAAGTACATGGTAATCTTGATACATCTTGTTGAGGCATAGTTTGGTTTGTTGTTGATACATGATTGGCACATGTTGTTGGTTATCTTTGTATAGTTTCGATGTACATGATTGATGTGCATTCTTGGCACATGGTTTGAGTGATATTCTTGTGGTTTTGGGTATGATATCTATGTTATCATATATGATATATTGATGAGATTATTGGTACATGTTGTTGGTATATTTAGTTTTGTTGGTATAGGCAAGTAACAGGTACGATTTGGTTACAGGTTAGTGGCACAGATTGGTATAGGTTTACAGTAGTATATCTCGCAATGATAGTGTGACAATGGTTCCATCATTCTACTTATATTTCATGGTGGTTGGATGGGGCAAGGATAGGTGGTTTTATCCACCTTCCAGTTGTAGCCAGAGAACATAGGGGGTTGTAGCCTCCTTCTGGTTGTAGCCAGAGAATTGGAGATTTGGAGCTTCCCTCAGGTTGTAGCCTAAGAAACTAGGGGGCCAGAGCCTACTTCCATTTGTAGCTAGAGAATTGGAATTTGGTGCTTCCTTGAATGTAATTACTGACATATAAGAAAATCATTTCGTTATTTTCTATAGCATTGGGTTTATATGTAAATATTGGTGTACTGTGCATTGTGTGGATGTGTTTGTTATTGTTTGTTATGCATTGATAAATTTTAATTCTTATGATATTGATTATGAATAGATGAACATGGTTGAATAATTAAATCAATATGCATTGTGGTTTAAAGGATTAATAGTTGGTATAATTTCTCATTACTGATTCACCTCCCCCCCCAAGTAATCCAACAAAACTACATTGGAACTATGAGATGGGCTATTCTTAAAAAATTGTGAGATTTTCAAGGATATATAATTTATATGATACGAAGACAATAGACTATGAAGAATTTGAACTTAATCTATGTGATAAATTGAGAAGGTCGAGGGTGAAAACAACCTTTTGTTTGGAGTGCCCTATTTGTACATAAACATCAAGGTTCAATTTGAAGCTTTTTGTACAATACAAACCAATCTGGAAGTAGATATGGATATTGAATTTTAATACTCCCTTGAGGAGGAAATTCCTATACCCATTTCTTTTATTTATCCTATTAAAAAAGAGTGTCTATTCATTGTGTTTGTTGGCTAGAAGACGTTTCATAAATGGAGAATTTCATTTCATGTTAATGTTTGGAGAGAAAGAAAATTTCATAAATCCATTTCAACTTTGAAATTAAAATTCCATTTCATTTAAACTTTGTCATTTTATTTCATACGTTTATTAGGAAACAAACTTAGATGATTGAGCATAAAAGAGAGTTCAGGATAATTTTCCCTCACACATGAAATTGTGTTTAATAAATAATTACATGACAAACATTTCATTAAAAATCACCTTACTCGAATGAACATGGTATTAAAAACCAAACAAGATCAAATTCGGGGCATGATTGGAAAATCCAGAGCATGTTATCTCATCCCTTAAGTGGTTAAGAGGACATATGGGGACCCGAATATTGAATAATTTTGAATTGACCAATTTAGATCTAGTTTTATGAACAAAATTGTAAAGAAAGTTCGATAAGTTACAATTTAGATAAAAAAATATGGTTCCTTATTTGAATGGACCACGAAAGTAAACTAAACAAGATGATTCCAGAATCTTACATATCCATAAATACATGTACTTTCAATACAACATAAAAAAAATTGGAATGTATATCACTTGTTTAAAGAAATTGTAATGGTATGCCATCTTCAATTATTCGTTCATGATCGACTTATGACATTTTCCATTTTATAACTTTTGTTTTTTTCCTTGATTGAACCTCTATTAACGTTATGCACGTTGCACATACCAAATGACTATATTGACAACTTATGACATCTGATTGATAGTCTTGAAACTGAACATGACTATCAATTTGATGGGTTTCTTGAAAAAATATCCTTTCAATACGATGGATCCTCTTTCATATATAAAACCATTATCATCAAAATATTCTAATAACCTCGTATTTCCTTATGTGCATCACATCAAATAATATTTCATGTTTTCAGTGTTGTTTATAGGTGCAACCACGACAAAGACATCTTTTGCAAATAATTCGATATGTTCCAACAAGTAGTTCTCATTAGATTAACACACATGTGCATTCCATTACTCCTCTACTATATATAAATTTTATATATCCCTGGTACAAGTACATATACAAGTTGTTTAAACATTTAACAAATATGTTTGAACAATTGAAACATAAATTACCTTCTCTAACAATATCATAAACTCTATCGCTATCAATTGGCACTATAGTTTCATTTGATTCCATCTCCTCTGAGCTTTCAAGTGGCATTTTCCCTTTTGTATTAAGTTCGGTATGTCTCCAAAATTTAACATATTCTGCATTTTCATTTTCACAAATCTCTGTGGATTTTGTGTCCTCTATGCAAACTGAACAAAAAAAATATTCATTTCTTCTATCAAATGAAAACACATTTTGATAGAATTTTGTTTTAACTGAATACAATTTTCACATCCCATGTATTGTACTAGCCTCATATGGGATTGATCTATTTACATGTTTGCTTCCAACATACCAAAAAAACATGCACACTGTTGAAGAATAATTTGCTTAAATATTCATACGAAATGTCGATATACATGTTAAAATCAAGAACTTGTTAACTTGAACTCTATCAAGAACATGATTGAAGATCATATAAATTTGAGCATGTGAATAAAAATATCACGTGTACATGTGTAACATCTATATACAAACACCTATGCACATCACTTAACGAATTATTTTCATGGCTTAGCATTAATTTTCACCATTCAACAACTTTATTAGTGGATTCAGATTGATTGGCATGAGGGTTCATCTGATACCTTCGAAGTGCTCGTTTTACACATTCCCCTGCATTGTCATGCTCTCTTTTTCCATGACCAGTCTCAAAGAAATTCCAACAATGTGTAATGCTTGATTTCTTGTGAAGACGACACAACCAATAGAATGATTTTGAAGATTTGAACTGGCATGCACATCCATTTGACCATATCCAATGTTGATCAAATTTGATCCCATGTTTTTTCATTGAATCATAAAATTTATCAAAACAATGTTGTACATAATGTGTATCGTGTTCCCGATCATCATTTATATAAAAGAGATATTCTTTAATAACATGTTGGTTTTCATTGGTGCTTTCTATGTTATCAACACTATGTTGAACATGTTTATATAGAACGTAGAAAACTATAGTGACTTGATCAGAATGATAATATTCACTCTGTATTTTTTTTTTGTGCAAAGAATGTGTAATTCTCTGCAAAATCAACTACCAACAAAATTTTCCTTGGTGGAAACACTTCATGGGATTGTTTGAATTGCAGGTCTTTCCATCGAGCTCTATGTGAATGCTTGGTGTATTTATAAATTTCTTCCTCAAACTTCTTAAAAAAAACTGTCACACAGATTTTATCTACTTTCAAATCAGTCCTTCTTGAAATAACATTTGAAGAATGTGCAGTCGTGTTGCTGATATATTCATATCTCTTCCAATTGACTGTTAGACAAGGATTTATCATTCATATCTTTAAGATACTTTGAGTGAAACAAACTTAGATTTCCACAATGATCATGTTTCTTTCCACCAACACATTTTTTTTGTAAAATAATTCATCACCTTCTCTTTCACATAGAATTTGAGATATAAAATCATGGAATGTGGAAGGAGGAGGTGAACTTGCCTAGAAAATTGTATCAAAATCAAGAAAAGTGTCATAATATAACTCAAATTCCACATGATAATGCCAGCAACAAGTTTCATGAACAATGATGGGTCTAACAAACCATGGTTTTTATTGCACAAATGTATTGATGGAAATTTTAACTTCCTTGTGCTCTTCTTTGAACTTATTGAACAATTCTATTTGTGTCATTGGAAATATATGTTTTGAATGTTCTTCATATTGTTTTTGTGCTATTCTTTGTCGCAACGCATCCCTTGTATGTGGTGAAACATGAGGTTTTGTCAACCAAAATTTACGAGCCGATTCATTAACATTTTCTACAAGTCTATCCTTGTAGGGTTGTCTAGAAATAATTGTCCAACAAGTAAGTTCATCATTTGCATCTATTTGAAATAAAATTTCCTATGTTTGTACAATGTTTTTCTTGAGGTTCCCATCACTTTTTCCATGTGTTGTGTCAAACGATCTTTTATATTGCTAGATGAATCAACTATTGTTTGTATCACTATACATACAGCATTGACATATTTTTTTCGAGATTTTCCAAAATATTTTAATGCACTAGCTATATCGTCAAAGACATTTTGTTTCACCTTTGTATCTTTTGTCAACTTTTAAATTTCATGAATTTATTAGACAGAGAAAAAGTTGAGCTTGTACTGTTACTGAATCATCTTTGAAAAAAGTATTATACATATTCTTAACACAATATATTATATAATACTTAGCTTCTTTCTTCCCAAATTTGTCAATATCAACATTTTCTAATATTTCATCAATAATTTTGATAGATTATCCTTCATATTTCAGTTTAAAGTTTATATTAAAAAACAAAACATCGAACATAAATTCACTAAACTATACAAGTGTTCATCTTGTATTATCTAAATTTATGTACATACCTGTAGGTGATTTGAATTTTGCATCAATTTTAGTTTCAATGACTTCATCGATGTTATGAGGCAAATCTATTTCAGTTTTTTGAAAATATCAACTCCAAATTACAATCAATTATATTAAACAATTTAATCTGAATTTGAATTCTATACTTTTAATATAGACAATGTGTATGCATACCTGGTTGGACTTCTTCTTGTTGAAAATATCTATTTACATCATCATCGTTTCTTTCTTCAATATTTCCACATTCTCGTTTCTTTCTCCAATAAATCTCTTTCCTTTGTTCATTATGGAGAGTTTCATCTTTAGTGCGATCAAATTTTCTCTTGCGCCCACTTTTGTTGCCCATGAGTATAGTTATCTGTAAAAAAATTAAAAAAAATTCAACATTTTATAACACAAAATAAAAAGAAGTAAAAAAAATGGATTTCATAATCATATTGTAAAATATTTGAAAAAAGTGTTCAATAAACAAAATATTGTTTTTAAAATAAATTTTCCATAAAAATTTGTTTTTAAAGAATATTTTAAAAAACTTTTGATCTTTGAAAAACATAGTTTCAGAAAAACTTCATTGTGTCAAAAATTATTCAAAAATAATATAAAGAATTTGATAGGAAATGTTTAAAAAAACTTACTCTAAAAAAGATTCCCTTTGATATAATAAGAAATTTCTTATGAAATCCTTCACCTTGAAAATCATGTTCAAGTAAGACTTCACCTCGAAAAAATGTTCAAGAAATACTTCAATATAAAAATTGTTACTTCAATAAAAACTTGAACTTCAAGAAGAGAATTTGTTTTTTCCATTCAAAACATGAACAAAGTTTCAAAAACATCAACAAAGCTGAAAAAATAGCAAGAACCTTGTTCAAAACAACCCAAAATATCCTCCAAATAGAGAAAAAGATGCTCCAAACTTTTTCTCAGGGGATCCACATATGCAAAAATATGAAACGAGCGACTGAACTGTGTAAAAATGGTTCTGCCGAAAGTGTATTTAAATGATTTCGCGCCAACTGAAACTAAACAATGTGTACCTTCATATTTGTTTTTATGGACAATGGAATTCTCTCACCCATCTTTCGGCTGAAAAAACTACTTTTCAACTAAAAGGTTAGGAAGCTGTTAAAAATAAACAGATTCAGTTAAAAAAAGGGTTTTGGATGAACAAAATACTTTTCGGTTGAAAGCATATTTTGTTCAAAAACCTGCAAATGGGACTGTTTGTTGGAAATCGTGAATTCTCTCAAGCTTACTTGAACTTTGGAGGTAGCAGACTCCTGCAAATACTCAAAATTTAGTTTCGGAATTGATACCAACATTCTAAAAATTAAATCTAATTTCATTGGATATAATTTTTTTCATTTTCATTTTTTTAATCTAATTTTATTTAATTTTATAAAAAAAAATCACTACGTAATATTTTCAAGTGACATTATGATTCAGCAAAATAAAAATCCATATATCTAATAATACAGAGTGGAAAATTATGGAAAATTTATATTAAAATTATTTAAAATGTTCTCTTCAAAAGGGTATTTTTATATTTTAATTTGAAGTAGAAATTAAGATAGATACATGGTAGGGGGGACATGTGTTTAAAATATTCAACTTTTTCAGATTGGTCAAATTAAAAAAATTCTAGAAATTATAATATTCATGCATTAGATCCAAAAATATAGTCATCAAAAAATAGAGTCTATGTATATTGTTGCAGTATATTTCATTTGTCAAAAACAAAAGTTTAATAATGGATACATTCTTGGGGGAAAACATAACTCATTATCATTGTTACACATCAAAATTACTCACTTCAATGATGACCTACTGTTGTCATTACAAGTATCGCACTTTGGCCACAAATGTTGCAAGTGTTGGAAATATCATAATGTCATATTGCTTATGTTGTATCCCAAATGACATCACAGGGACACTTGAGACATCCTCAGAGACTGTTTAAAAGAAGGACATGTCATTTGACGAAGAGTACAAAGCCTTTTGCCTTGATAAAACCACTTAAAAATCACTTTTGAAGGGCATCGCTCCCCTAACCACTGACAGGGAGCGCTAGCGCTCCTTGCCCTCCTTTGGGGGAGAATTGCAATGCTCTTTGCACCATTCTAGAGGAGCATTGTGTTGTTGTATAAATCAGGGGAAAATCCCCTTTATCTCTGGAGTCAGTTTTATTCGAATCTGAGGTCAAGGATGAATCTTAGGGATAGGTTGAAGATTCAATATTGACCTCATATTCGAATCAAACTAACTCTAGAGATAAGGGGGATTTTCCCCTGATTTCTTCAACAACATAATTCTCCTCTAGAATGGTGC
>ML782144.1:802181-813162 GCA_009831015.1 Picea engelmannii | reverse complement strand
CTTAGATATCCTTTGGTTACCTCAGTCACTTATAGATATTCAATATGCTCAAGTGTAATTAAAATGAGAGACCATTGCCTCTTATTTATACTTTTATGTAGCTTCCTCAAGGGGTTACCTTATAACCATCTTAAACCACTTTCTTTATTTTAGGGATAACCCACTTCTAACCACTTTTCCACTTCATAATTTCTCCATTAAATTTATTATTTAAATAATTTCTTTTGTATCCACTTTGACTTATAGTACACTCATCACTTCACTTTTTATTTAAATAATTTCTTCTTTGCAACCACTTTGACTACTTTGACCTTTTGGGGCTTCGAGATGACTCGTAAGGGTTCTCCAACTTCACATGGCCATAACTCTCTAACCATGAAGAGTTATGTGACATTCCACATACCACCGGAAATGACATGACATGTACTATCCATCTAGAATAGTCTTATTTAAATAATTTCTTATTTGAAACCACTTTGACTACTTTGACATTTTGGGGCTTCTAGATGACTCATGAGGGTTCACCAACTTCACATGGCCATAACTCTCTAATCATGAGAATTTAAGTGGCATTTCACATACCACCAGAAATTGAATGACATGTAATATCCATCTATAGTAGTCTTACCTTCAAATATATTAAAAATCATACCATTATACATCAAACAAACTTGGGTCCATTACCCAAACCTTTGTGCTACCGAAATTCGCTACCAAACTTTATTCAAGGGTTGACATCAATGAAATCCAACCCAAATAATCAACAATCTCCCCCTTTTGCATTGATGGAAACAATTTGATGCAATACTAAATTCATATCACTCATGTTTCCCTTGCGACCATCGCTCCCCCTAGAACCATGCCTGTGTGATCTTTCTCCAAGCATTTACCTTTGCATCTAATAAATATCTCCCCCTTTGTCATCAATGACAAAGGTATCTTTCCATATGGGGTTGCTCCCCTTGACTGAGCTCTTCCTGAAACTGATATCCCAACCTAAATTGTCATCTTTATGGTGTTTCCTCGTGTAAATCTAAGACATATAAGATAAGCATTCAAAATCATTCATTTTAGATTAGAAATTACACTGAGTCTCTCAAGAAGATACTCAAAGGCTTCCCTTGGAAGTGGTTCTATAAATATGTATGCCACTTGTTCTTTTGTGCCCAAATATTCAACTCGGATGTTCTTCTCTGCAACTTGTTCCCGTAGAAAGTGATACTTTATTGGAATGTGCTTCATCTTGGAGTTCATCACTGGGTTCTTTGAGATACTGATCGCACTTGTATTATCACAATAGATTAGAATGGGCTCATCATACTCAACCTGTATATCTTTCAAAGTTTGTTTCATCGATAAAACCTGAGTACAAAATCTTGTTGCTGCAATATACTCTGCTTCGGCTATAGATAAAGATAATGATGAATGTTTATTTCTTATTCAAGATACTAAACACTCACCCAAGTAGAACGTTGCTCCACTGGTGCTTCGTCAGTCATCAATCCAACCTACCAAATATACATATGTGTAGGTAATAAGTGATAGATCCTTTCCTTATGGACACCATAATCCAAAATCTTTTTTTCCTTTGAGATATCTGAAAATTCTCTTCATTGTTAATACATGTGATTCCATTGGTGCTTCTTGAAATCATGCCACCTGTCCAACTACCTGCATTACATCTTATCTGGATGTTGTCACATATAGTAAGCTACCAATCATTGACCTGTGTTGCCTCTGGTCTGTAGAATTTGAATCATCGTCTTTGCTCAACTTGCAGCTGGTTTGCATAGGAGTGGTAACTGGTTTACAATATTCCATTCCGAGCCTCTTTAGCATTTCTTTGATATACTTAATTTGAGAAATAAAAATTCCTTGGTTGCTTTGACGTATCTGAAGACCTAGAAAGAAGGATAGTTCTCCGAGTAATGACATTTCAAATTCATTCTGCATATACTTTGCAAATTTCTGGCTTAACCTGTCATCAGTACTTCCAAAAATAATATCATCAACATAAAATTCAATTAATAAAATACTATCTTGAGTTACCTTGATGTAGAGGTTGTTGTCTACACTTTCTTTTTTGAACCCTTCCTATTGTAAATATTTATCCAGTCTAGAGTACCATGCTCTAGGAGCCTGTTTTAGACCATACAATGCCTTCTTCAATTTACACACATAATCTGCATTCTCTGACAAATGAAATCCTTCTGGTTGTTCAATGTAGACTTCTTCTTTAAGATCCCTATTCATAAAATTTGATTTCACGTCCATCTGATACACTTTAATATTCTTGGAGCATGCATAAGCTAAAATCAATAGGATTGCTTCCATTCTGGAAACTGGGGGAAATGTCTCTTCAAATTGGACTCCTTCAACCTGTGTGTATCCTTTACAATACCAATATAGCTTTGTTCCTTGTAACATGTCCATATTCATTCAATTTATTTATGAAAACCCACCTTGTGCCAATCACATTCTTATTCTTTGGTCTTGGAACCAATTCCCAAGTGTCATTCTTCTCTATTTGATCCATTTCTCCATCCATGGACTTATTCTAGAATTCATCCTTGTTGTCCTCTTCAAAACTGTTTGGTTCAATCGTAGATAAGAGTGCTAGGTTCATTTGTTATGGTGAACGGATTTTTATTCTAGTCTCAACTCATGCATCCTTGTTTCCGATAATATGATATGAAGGATGTTTCTTTTGTACTTGTTTGGTGGGTGTCTTTGGAGGCACTTTCTACTTATGTTTGATCTTCTTCATCTTCCTCTTCTACTTCTTCTTCATATTTTTCTTTTTCTTCGTAAAGTTGTTCCATTGATTCATTTTCTTCTTCCTTTGATTCTCGCCCACCTATTTCATCAGTTGTTACATTGATGCTTTCCACAACATTTTTCAATCTCAGATTGTAACACTTGTATGCTTTCTTTGTACTCGAGTAACAACAAGTACTCCTTTTTCCACACAAGAGTCAAAATTTATCATTCTTCCATCTTCTCTTTTGATGTAGCATTTGCTTCCAAATATTCTAAAGTGCTCCACATTTGTTGGTCTTCCTTTCCATATCTCGTAGGGAGTTTTGTCATTTTTGCTTCTGAGAACTACTCTATTTTGAATGTGAACTTCTATATGCTTTGTATGTGTCCAAAAAATATCTGTCAATTTGGAATCCATTAGAATTGTTCGATCCATTTCCTATGTAATTAACATCCATAATGTTCCTTTGTCTTTGAACCACTCTCTGAACCAATATATGAATCCATGATCTCGTCCATTGACATATATCTGTCCAAACCTACTAAGTGTTCTTACAAATCCATCTCTGTCCATAATGTCCAAGACTTTACTGCACAATTGTCCATAATGCTGACCCATTTATTACTATACTATCATGAAGTCTTCAATACTACAACTATCAAACTGTACTTCTGCTAACTGGATGAGATGGATCTGTCTAATGAAACTCTGCAAGTTTCTCGAAGGATGGTTCTTTGGTCTTTCATAGCTATCGCATAAACTCCCTTTATCTAATATTCATGTTACCTGGGAGTCTCTAAGATGAATGGCTCAAAACAATTCCTACTCTGATGTGTATTCATCATCATCTTCATTGGTAGATTCATCATCTCTCTAAGCTCTGGCTTCTTTCTTTCTGTCTGTGGATTCATCTTTCACTACAATGGCTAAAAGTACAATCTCTTGAACCTATTCCTTATATACATGTCCTTCTTTTCATTCAGTTATTTTCCAAACCTTTTTGTATTTGACATCTTTATTTTTCTTTGTAGAATTTTCTTCATCTCGTTTTATTGCCAATCTTGTGATCTCTGGGACTTGGTCTTTGTTCACTTGTTCTTCATGTTTTCTTATCCATACTTTCTTATATCTGATATCAGTGTTCTCTTTCATGGAAGTATCGATCATGCTTCTACAATCACTAGCTATGTGTCCATAGTTATGACATTTGTAACATTCAATGTTACTTGGGGCCACATAGGAATTTCTTTCTTGAACATTTTTATAATCCCCGCAATCTGCAACCTTATGTCCAAAATTAGTACAATAAAAATAATGACCATAAAATAAATTTTCATACCAGGGAGTGAACTATCTTCTTTGTGGTGTAGTCCTTTTGAATTTCTTCCTTGACTGATCGTGATCATGATTGAAGCTTCTTTGTGTCTTGAACATGGATGGTCTTCTTAAATATGTATCTTTAATAGTTTTCTTAGATTCAGGTTGACCATGATTCCTTCCTTTGAGTACTTCTACATAACTCTTTCTATTTTTTTCAGTCTTCTTTTCTAGCAACCTAGAGTTCTTCTCTTCATTCTCTATAACTAATGTGTATTTTTTTGTCTCTTCAACATTCTTGTTGATCTTGATGATTTTACTTCTCAACGTGACAATTTCTTATTCAAGCATCTCAGCCTCTTCTTCTTTCTTCATTATCTAAGACTTCATGACTTCTTATGTTCTTATTCTTTCTTCTTCAAGTCCTTTCTCTTCTTGACCAAGTCAATATTTTTTCTCTCATTTCTACTTCTTCCTTCTATGTTGCTATGTTGGCTTCCAAATACTTCTTTTGATATTTAAGATTTTCTTCGATATTTATAGCTTCTTCTAGCTGATTTCTTAAGTTCTTTATGATTTGTTGGGCTTCTTCAAAAATGTGAGAACTTTCCTTTTGTTTCATCAATTCTTTCTTGAGTGACTTGTTTTCTTCTCTTTCTTTTCTTAGTTCATCTAAAGCACTGATAAATTATTCTTTATAATTGTCTTCTTTTTCAATTGGTTTTTATGTCTCATTTCCTTCATGGCATTCTATTTCAAGATGTCTGTGTTTTTCACAATTAAAGAATAACAACATACCTTTGTTGATTATGTACTCTTCATCTTCTGAATCTGTTTGACATGGTGAACATATTTCTTCTTGATCTGTACCTGCATCTTCTTTGGCATTTTTTGAATCTGCGATGGGTGGAGAATATATATCACGTAACTTATCCCAAAGTTCTTTGGCTGATGAACGTTTACCAACCTTTTCTCTTATCGTATTATCTAATCCTTCCCAGATGATATCCATTGTTATTTTTTTATTCTTCTTCAATTCCTTCTCAGTTGCAGTCTTTTCCCTTTTTGAACTATCATATCCTATAATAAATGATATCCAAATATAATACCCCTGTGCCTATAAAAATGTGTTCGTCCTTCCACTCCATAGCTCATACTTTAAACCATTCTAACCATTAAATAGTGGTATTCCATTCTCATAATAATCCATGATCTCCTTCCAGTGGTTAAATTGTTTCCTGAAGGAATCTCCTCTGATTCCAATTGTTGGATTACTAAGAGTGGGGGTGAATCATTAATAGAGAAATTTAATTCTTTTTAACCATAAAATTCAAGTGTTATATAAATGTAGCATTATCATCCAATAGTTGTAGAGAAAATAAATAATGAAAAAATGAGCAATCATACACATACACAGTACACCGATGTTTTTATGTGGAAATTGAAAGAATGAGAAAACCACATAATGTTTTTTCTTATATGTCTTTAAGAATTACATTCATTGGAAGCACCAACTTCCTTTTTTTTCCAACTGCAACTAGAAGGAGGCTCCAACCCCCTATTTTCTTAGGCCACAACTTGATGGAAGCTCTAACTCCCCAATTCTCTGGCTACAACCAGAAGGAAACTACAACCCCTATGATCTCCGACTACAACCGGAAGGTGGCTACAACCACCTGTCTTTGCCCAGTCCAACCACCCTGAAGTAGAAGTAGAATGATGGAACCATTGTCACACTATCACTGTGATATATATTTATGTAAACCTGTACCAATCCACCTACACCAAACAACCTGTAATCAACCTGTACCATAAACAACTTGTAATCAAACTATACCATAAACAAGTGCATCAACCATGCACCAACCTGTACCTCAAACTGTACCATCAATGAGTGCATCAACCATGCACCAAATATGTACCAATAATGCATCAAATACACATAAACTATGACTCATCAAGATGTACCAACATCATCAACTATACACCTCATGTATGTGCCAACTCATCAACTACTTGTCTCAACCATGTACCCAACATGTACCTCAACCAAAATCCCTGATCAATTTCATCATCCAAGTATAATTTGTAACTATGTAATAGACCTAGTGTATATGATCACATACCTGCAAACCTTCATTAACTTTAACAACAAGAGACTAGCAGCTTCATCAAACTTTACTTTAGTCTCACATGACTAATTTTGGATTAGTCAACAACCCTAACTTGAAATAATCATAACTATGTACATGTAATGAATAAATATATAAAAATAGTATACAATGTTCTTTAGTGTATTTTATGGAATTCCTCCATGTTTCACTTCTTGGAACCTCTCATAAAATGAGTTATAGAAAAAATGGCATACCTTGTTGAATTCTAGCTTATTCTAGAGAACGAGATTGTAGAGCGTGCCCTGCACGGAATATTTTTTGTATGGATATGAAAATGGTAAAAATAATACTACACACCTCTAACCAATACATTTGGTATTACTGAATTTGGATCTGTTACGAAGAAGTTATGACATTTTTACCCAAAACACTTGTTTTAGACTAGTTTCAGGACTAGTGACAAACTCTATTTTCCATGGAGTGTAACTCCAAAACTAAAACGACCCAAAAGATGAAATTTTTATCACAGATACTTGGATATGTTTCATCAATGACCTCCATATTTCATGGTATGAATAATTCTAAAAAAAATGCTATTGTGAAAATGGTGAGATGACCTATAAATTACATACCTTAGAAGGCATCATCAAAAGAATTTATCCTCCCTTGAATTCCATCCTTCTTTACTTCACCTTCCCTCTGAAATTATCCTTAGATATACTTTGGTTACCTCATTCACTTATAGATACTCAATATGCTCAAGTGTAATTAAAATGAGAGACCCTTTCCTCTTATTTATACTTTTATGTAGCTTCCTGAAGGGGTTACCTTCTAACCATCTTAAACCACTTTCCTTATTTTAGGGCTAACCCACTTCTAACCACTTGTTCACTTAGTAATTTCTCCATTAACTTTATTATTTCAATAATTTATTTTGTATCCACTTTGACTTATAGTACAATCATCACTTCACTTTATTATTTAAATAATTTATTCTTTGCAACCAATTTGACTACTTTGACCTTTTGGGGCTTCTAGATGACTCATAAGGGTTCTCCAAATTCACATGGCCATAACCCTCTAACGGTGAGGAGTTATGTGGCATTCCACATACCGTCGAAAATGGCATGACATGCACTATCCATGTACTATCCACAATGAATTTGGAAAAAAAAAGCACATTAGATGGCCTTGTCAGGAAAGAACCAAGATCTGCTAGAAATCAAGGTGGATCTAACCCCTCTAAAGAGGGAATCCCTAAATATTCTAATAAATGATAAAGATTATTTCCTAGAATTGTGGAGGACTTGGGGGTAGAAGAAAATAGAATTTGATTAGAAACTAAAAACCCTCATATTATTTTGCTCTAGGAAACCAAAATAAAGGATTCTGACATCCTTTGAGATAGAAAAATCATTTGGAACTCCAATAAAGATCTAGCAGTTAGCTCAAGAGGTGCTTCTGGAGACCTTTGCACTCTATGGAATCCTCTAGTTTTCAGATTGGAAAACTGAAAATACATGCAACGTTGTCTTTTGGCTCATTTCCTTCATCTCCCATTAAGTATGTATTTGCATGATCTCAATATTTATATGCCTTATATTCCCCAAGAAAAATTATCTTGTTGGAACAGCCTACAAAATCTCCATGAGAGGAATAAAGACCTCAAGTTCATTTTTGTGGGAGAATTCAACACAAATCATAATGTAAATGAAGAGAAAGGGGGAAAATTGATCCGATATCCCTTCCGAGATAACATGTTAAACTTTATGTCCACTTTTTATCTCATTGAAATCAAATCGTGCAAGGGAAGATTCACATGGTATAGCAAAAGGTTGGGACCAGGGCACATTGCAACATGGTTGGATCAATTTTTACTCAATGGATCCCTCCTGAAAGATTAATTCTCCCCTTCCTCCCATATCCTTCCTTGGTCTGGTTTGAACCACCATCCCATCTCTCAGATTTTTTTGGTTTGGTTGACCTAAGTCCTATCCCATTTAGATTCAACCCCCTTTGGCTCTTTCTTGTTGTTGTCTCTTCCTCCTCAAATCATTGGATCTTTGGTTCTCCTGTCAAAATATGGGAACAAAATCTTAATCTTCTCAAATAGACCCTTAAGAATTGGGATAAATCTAAGACCAAGAAAACCAATCTAGAATTCAAAGAACTATCAACAAAAATGGAAGAGTTAGGGGACAAGTTAGAAAAATACCAGGTCACCCAAGATCTGTTGGCCAAATAACAAAAGAATTTTCAAAAATTTCATAAATCTCTTAGGTTTGAAGAATAGCTCTAGTGCCTCGAATCTCACAGCCCCTGGTTGCAAGCGGGAGACAGAAACACAAAATTCTTCCACCTTCAATAAAAACTAGACTCTAGAGGAATAAAGTCAAAGAAATAACTAATGAGGAAGGGGAAATTGTTACAGATTTTGAGCAGATTAAAGGAGTGGCTTTTAGGCAATTTGAGCAGTTGTATAAAGAGGATAAATACAAATTTAGACTCGGTTGAAAATTTTGGCCAGCATCCCCACGATAATGAATGCAAAGGATAACGAAAATTTGACCAATTTGGTCATGGAAGAAGAAGTTTGGGAGGTGGTTCGTCAAATGAATCTAGATAAATCCCCTCAAATGGATGTTGACTTTGAACATTTATACATTAAATGTTGGCACATAATCAAGAAGGGTCATCTTAGGATGAATGAATATGTCTAGATATATGCAAAAATTGGGGACAATACTAATTCCTCCTTTTTGGCCCTAACCCCCAAAGAGAAAAACCCCTCCTCCTTTTCCATATTCCAACCCATATCATTGTCATATCAAAAATAATTTCCCATCACCTAAATCCCTATCTCCCAAATATCATTTCTTCAAATCAGAGTGGCTTTGTAGAAATAAGACAAATGGTGGATGATATCCTACTAGTCAAAGAGGTAATTCATTCAAATTAGTCCTATGGGGAGAATGAAATGTCTATCAAAATTGACATCGCCAACTCCTTCAATAGGGTCAGGAACAAATTTGTCTTAGCAATCTTAACCAAGTTTGGGTTTAATGAAGAGTTCATTTCTTGGTTTACGACATGTATCCACGAACCTTGGATCACCCCTCTTGTGAATCGAAGGTCTACTCTTTTTTTCAAACTTTCCAGAGGCTTAAGGGAGGACTTTCATCTCTCCCCTATTCTCTACATTTTGATGGTAGAAGCTCTTATATTTAGACTAGACAGGGAGAGACTCCAAAAAATAATTCCTAGGATAAAAATCATCTAAGGGTCCAAAAGGATAAACAAGTCACAATTTGTTGATGACACCATTTTTTTGGGTGTAGAATCAACATTTATATCCAATATATTCAAAAGAGTGATGGATGAATTCATGATAGCCTATAAAGGACTCATAAATTCAGGTAAAATTCATTTATACGTCTGGAACACAAGTGGAAAATTATTGGCAGTCATATCTAGAACCATGCAATTTTCATGGGTAGATATGTGGAAGACCTTTAAATACTTGGGAATTTTTATTTGTCTCAAATCCCTACCATCCACCTCTTGTCTACATATCTTGGATAAGATTAAAGAAAAGTTTCTTCAGTGGGGATCACAATGGCTTAACCCAACTGGAAGAGTCATCCTTATAAAATCAGTATTATCAACTCTCTTGATATTTCAATTCTTGTCTCTTCTCATGTCAACTAATGTCAAAATCTCTATTTCTCAAGGACTTAGAAGATTGTATGGCAAGGAGGAAGAATGAATAGCAAAATATTTCATCTAGTTAACTGGAATGTTGTCAGGGACCCGAAAGCTAATGGTGGATTAGAAATTAAGGATTTGAATATCTCCAATTCTTCCCTTGGCTCCAAACTCCTCTGGAGGTTGGTCTCGAGGAACAACGAGTGGTGGAGAAGGTTTATTCATCTCAAAAATATTTCAAGAGATAGGCTTTGATGTTTAGACAACATCCCCCAAAACCAAAGAGGTTTTGAGATTTGTTGCTTATTGAAAGCCTCACTTCCTCTTATTCAAATTCCCCTCACTTGGATCTTGGGGAATGGTAAATGTATCTCCTTCTAATCAAACAATATCATGGGTCTACCTCCCCTCTAACAATATCCTCAATTCCCTCCTCTCTTCTCTTAGCTATAGGAGTGGGTAAAGCATACTCTTTTTTATCTCTCCAAATGGAATAGGTCTTCTAACATTTGGTCTAGATGCAATGTTGGTGTCCTCTCGACTCATATTGAAGACCTGGATCAGGATTTTATTCTTCTTCTCTATATTTGTGCCTCTATCTCTAGAAGTTATAAAGATTCTTAGGGCTATGGATCTCAGGAATACTTAGTCAGGAAAGGTTATGAAATTGTAGTGTCCCTTATCTACACCATGCCAAATAATCAACTGAGAGTGATAGTAAATTTTTTTCTTTTTCTTTTAAGTTAAGAAACTTATTTATTCCATACATAATCTAAGGATAACAAACAATAACAACAAATTGCATTCTTATTTTGATATCATATGTAAATGCTTCCCATGTAACCAATAAAAGTAAGCCAGAAATAAATACTAACCCATTTGACTATATATATACCAAGTGAAATTATCATTATGACCTTAATTAAGTCTACGCAATAGTTTACAAAAATTGATAGTCATTCTAAGTTCATTCAACATCATCATCTTTACTACCAATACTTGACTTATGCTTAACCAATTCAACTCTAAATGGCCGAAAGTCTAAGTGTAGAACTTACCAACATGTTTAAATTCTAAAGCATAC
>ML782144.1:784619-796959 GCA_009831015.1 Picea engelmannii | reverse complement strand
TAGAGAATTTATCTCTGACCAACACTCCCCTATAGTGTTTTAGGGAGCATTCAAACACTTTTTAACCTTGAGACAGGGAGCGCTAGTCTCTTTTTTAAGAATTTTTGCCTTCTTCTACTTAGTCTTTTGCAACCTGTTTTGCAGAGGTCTTTACCTAGAGTTTTTGGTTGGGTTGTGAAGTTGTTTGGATTGGTTTTTTATGCTTATCACTCAATATTGTCTTGATTGGAGCTTGAAACCTTTTTCAGGAATGTGAAATTGTCTTTTCTAGTTGTGTTTTTTGTCGGGGTAGTTTTGAGTGGTTTCTCTTTCTCCCTATCATTTCTTGGATTCTTCTCTACATTTTATTGTGTTCCTTGAATGCTTGATTGGTTGTAGAATCCTTGATTGTACTCTTGTTTGTCAGAAAAAGATTCTCCTTGTTTTCTTTCATACCTCATTGCCTTGACTGCATGCTTTGTTTCTATCCCTTTTGCTTCGTGTCTTTTGCATCTACATAGGACTCTTTCCCCTGATTGAAAGTAATGGAGAATTGAAGGTTTTGTATTTAATTTATGTATACATCAAAATCAAATAAAGAAGATAGATTCATTCTTTCTTTTGGGTAGTGAAACTAGCTTGCATTTGAAGTAGCGGAATTGCATGTTTTTTAGCTTTTTTGGGACATTGTGCATCTGTAATGATGAATGTTTTCTCCTTCTCGTAATATATCTATCATCGAAGTGAAATGTTTTCATTCTCATTTATTTGCATTGTTTAGAGTTGGTAAAAAAATCATTTAGTCCACGCCATTTTCCTCTTGAGTAAGCAACAACCTTAAAATCAAGCGCTAATCTAAAATTTATTAAAAAAATTTATATTTTTTGGTAGCAAACCTACATTAGCTTAGGGTGTAGGGCTTTGGAATAGGTGTGCAAGATAACTTTCCAAAGCTGTAAACAAACATAGAATATTGATTTAGGGAGCGGTGAAATACACTTGCTACATTTTGTCCTAGGAAGCCCTTCTAACACAAGGGTCAATCATGAGGTCGCATTAAGACTGGCAAAGTTACTCACCCTGCTTTGTTGGTCTTGGTGTAGAGATTGCATGTATTATGTAGGTTGCTTGAAGGTATACCCAAAATGATGAGTGGAAACCTTTCAAGTTGATTTCGGGCTAGATACCCTACTTTTGTGCGTGGATCGGATTCTCGACTTTTTCCCCAGACATCATTGTTGTAGTTGGTAACCTTAGTGGCATATCTCTTTAGGGTATTTACACAAGGGGACTATGGAGGGGAAAGTCTTCACGGTACCTGGAATTGACATTGGCCAAACTCACTCGAGCTCCTTGGAGGGTATACCCACGTTTATGTGTGAGAGTTTGCACCACAGTGTAAGTCCATTAAGCAAGTCATCAACGTAACTTTTCCACCCGCTTTATTTCATCCCCTTCTTATATTGTTCTCGCGATGTTGAATTTCATCACCAACTAGTGCGTTCATTGTGAGACGTTTTCGCTTGTTTGCTTGATTCCTAGATTTTTAGCATGTGTTTTTTGTTTTCCCTAGCAAAATCTAGGTTGGATCTTTGTTTAATAGTGTTAGTTCCTGGAACTACCAATGGAGAAACCCATTCTCTGGGGGAACCTTTTGTTTTTCCTTCTTACGGAAACATTGGTCCTCCTTACATCGCTACTTTGAGCCTTCCAGGTCTCACAATTGGGTTACCGGTATTTTTGTTTTCCACTCCAGTAATCTCGAATGCAGCAAGCGCTTCAGATGTAAGCACGCCACCCACCCATCAACCTCATTTCAACCTTTCTCCTTCTTTTTCTGTCAGGTCTCCTTCCCTTTCTCCTTCTTCGCCCAGTGAAAGATCTAAAGTGAGTAGCTAGGTTGATAAGAAGAAGAAGAAACAGAAAGAGAAGAAAAAGAAGAACCCGAAAGGGAACAAGCCTCCAACTACATCAGATGTTGGATCAAAGCAACCAGCTATTGTTAATAGTACTGGGATTTTTGATGAGGTCAACAATATTAAAACAAAGAATCTGAAACCCAAATTCCCCTGAAATCTTTGTAAGGGTGACCACTTTCTAAGGGAATTCCCTGGTGTTCCCTAGGTCTTAGAAATGTGGTCTTCCACGTCATTGACCCCTGCTGGACATGTTGGTGACACCCCATCAACTAGTGATGTAAAGGTTGGTAAGAAGAAGACAACTGTCAAGTTTCCTTGCATGTTATAAAGAGGTGATCATTACTCTCACTTTTTTCCTCGTATGGATGAGGCTTCTTCTCTTTTGGAAAATATTCAACTTCCAACTGGTTATCATAAGATTTCCCTCAAACCATTGTTAGTTGATGGACTGGTCAATCTGATTCCATCCTCGGTCAATCTGGTTGATTAGGTGGTCAATCTAGTTTCATCCTCGATTGAACCACAAACCCAAGTAGTTGATCCAGAAACCCAAGTGATTGATCCAGTCCCTTCATCGGTCAATCCCACCCTTCATCTAAAGAGTGTCAATGTGGTCGATCTGGTTCCACCATCGGTTGATCCCACTCCTTCCTTGAGAAATTCCAAAGTGGTTGATCTGGTTCCGCCATCGGTCGATCCCACTCCTCCATTGAGGAGTGCCAAAGTGGTTACTCTGGTTACTTCATCGGTCTGTCCCACCCTTCATCCAAAGAGTGCCAAAGTGGTTGCTCTGGTTACATCATCGTTCAATCCCACTCCTCCTCTGAAGAGTTCCAAAGTGGTCGATCTGATTCCATCATCGGTCAATCCTACTCTCCCTCTAGAGAGTAAACCCGATACTTCCCATGTTTTTCTCATTGATAGAAAATCTACCGTGCTGGGAGGCATTCCTCCTTCTCCCGTGAAACCCCCTCCAAGTAATGAGGCCATCCTTTTTTATTGGGGTGCACTAACTGGACCTCATATTCCCTCTCACATTCCTTTCAAGATTACACTACAGGTTTGTGGTCAGGTCATTCATTAGACACTGATAGATGAAGGTGTTTCCATTAGTATTTTATCCTCTATTTCTTGGAAAGCTTTCAGTTATCCTCAGCTTGTACCAGTTACACAGAATCTATTAGCTTTTAACAGAAGAACCAGTCACCCTTTAGGAGTCCAGTTTCCTGTAACTTTGGGAGGGAAAACTGTCTTCATTGATGTTATGGTAGTCTAGGACCCCTTGGATTTCGATTTACTCCTTGGGAGAGATTATGTCTATGCCATGAAAGCTATTGTGTCCACTTTTTTTCATGTGATATCTTTCCCTCACGATGGAAGAATTGTAGCTATTGATCAGATTTCATGTGTTGGTCCTGACTTGATTACCAACCCAGTGAGCTCCCTAAACGGTTCTTATATGCAGACAGTATCGCCCCCGCCACATGTTAATTATGTGGCATTGTCTCCCATCACTTCAACTCCTGATGATTTATATCCAGTAGTTGACATGGTGATCTATTCGATAGGGATATTAGAACCAGATCTCCCTACCATTATCGAGGTCATCGACATGTATTCTGTCCAGAGTGTTTCTCTTCCATCTAGTGAAGATATCTTAAAATACATGATCAATGTTTGTCCCTTGACATGTATTCCTTCTAGAGCATTATCCTCTTGGAAGCCATGATCAAGCAAAGGTCACAAGCGTAGTTTTACTTCTCTGTAGCAAGCTCATTTAAAAATGAAACAGAGGTCACAAGCATAGTTTTACTTCTCTGTAGCAAGCTCGTTTAAAAATGAAACAGAGGTCTTGAGAATAGTTTTCCTCTCTGTAACAAGCTCGTTAAAAAATGAAACAGAAGTCTGGGGATTGAACCCAAATTCTTGAGCATAGTTCCTTTCCTGTGTCAAGATCATTAAAAAATGAAACAGTCATCTCTCCCTTTGAGTTGAGTATTTATCTAGATCTCGTAGATAACGAGTCAATTCTTTCGTTAGGTATCGTATTTGAACCTTCATTTCATCCAACCTTATCCTTTTTCTGTATCTAGTACAAAAATTGGTGACAAACTCAAAGTTGGTGAATGAATTGAAGATTGGGGGGCATGTCTCTAGCCTTTGATTATCATTCTAGAGTTAATCCACTAGCTTTTCAAGCTAGGGGCAGAATACCAACCATCCAGGGGGCAAAATACCAAGCATAAGTTTAATTTTGTTTCAAGCTTGTGTAAAAATGAAACCAATACTGAGATTAGTCTTTGTTATTTCTCATGCTTGCAAAAATATGAGAATGTAACCGAGTATAATTTTATCACTTTTTCAGACTCGTAATGGTTATACGAAAAAGGAACCCCCCAGAGTCTCCTTTAAGCTCTTTTTAGACTCTCTAAACATGAAAAGATTTTCGAGTGATCTTGCTTCCTTTCACACTCGTTAAAAGGTTTGAAAGGGCGTCTTTCAAGTGGTAGTTTATATCTTTTTCGGCCTCGCAAGACTAATATTATGAAAAAGGACAACACTGGAGTCGTCTTTAAGTTCTTTTCAGACTCTCTAAACATGAAAAATCACCGAGTTTACTTTCTCTAGATTCGTTAAACAATCATACATTAAAGGACCCATATGGGACCGAACTCTTACTTCTTCCACTTCGTTAAACAAAGGAAGAGGAACTTACCGAAGGTGAGTTATATTGAGCATGTGTTGCCCTCCTCGAGCTCATTAAATTAAAAAGAGGTACTCATCTATATGGGTGGGATAAAAATTTGAAGGAAGCAAGCCAAGCAGTTTTTGAAAACATCACCAGTCACCCTTATAGTTGCCCTTGAACAAGACACTTTGTCTTTTCACACATTTTAATCCATTGAACCTTTGCACTGAACCAATCCTATGAGTTTCCTAACTTCTTTGGGTCACCCAAATAAATTCACAGTATCCACTGCATTATCATGTTTTGGTCCATGTCATGTTTTTGTTGTTGTGTCTCGGTGTTCAAGGGAAGTATCTGCTTCGAAATTCAACCATCAAAAATTTCCTATTTCAATACCTGTGTCAGTCCATGTTCATCTGATCCACCAATTTACATCTTTGTGTCAGTTTCATGTCGTTGATGGGGGATACATCAAGGCCCTCATTCGACGAGTCTGTTCATGTTGACTTCAACACATTATCTTGGAACTAGACTTAGAAACCACTTAGTACCTTGAGACATGCATTCCTCAATGGCATGCCTCCTCGCATCCGAAAGTGGGTTTACATCATTGACCTATGATCGAATGATTCCATGAATCTTTGAATTCATCTCATCCATTCAAATTCGTTGGAATGTACTACGGTACCTTGGGAATCATTGACATCAATGGTGATTTCCCTCGCACTTGTTAATGGTTTACCTCATTGACCGGTGATCAAGTGGTTTCTACCATGTTTGACATCAGGACATCTATTCACATGGTTAGATCCATACTATATCGGGATCGGTAAGAAGACCCTGGGTTGAGTGATCACTCTGATAAGTACTTTGCCTAGGTTGCGATAGAGTTTTTTAACATTGACACATACACTGTCACATAGATCCACTTTGTATTGGTCCGTGGATATGTCTTGTCATCTTGTAGATCCACTGTGCATTTTTCATGGCTACGATCAGTTCATGTCATGGAAGTATAGATCCACATTGTATATTCAGTGGTTATACCCTTTTTTCAATATAATTATGGATCCGCAGTATATCTTATGGTGGCCATACCTTGAAAGTCTTTATCACTCAAGCATAGGTATGCCTGCCTTGGGTTTGAAACATATCTTAATATTTGTTTGATCATTGTGTGCATCTTCTATCAGGCTCTTTGAGTCCATACCCTTTCTTGAAAAACTCTACAAAGTACTTCAGTCATCAATTTTTGTCTTCTAACTTCGCACTTTGGGGGGCAATCTGTTACACATCAAAATTACTCACTTCAATGATGACCTATTATCTTCATTACAAGTGTCACAAATGTCGCATTTTGACCGCAAGTGTCCCAAGTGTTGCAAACATCATACTGTCATATTTCCTATGTCGTGTCTCTAACAACATCACAGGGACACTTAAGACACCTTCAAAGATTGGTTTAAGAAAGAGAAATCAAATGACAAAGAGTACAAAGCTTTTACCATGGAAAAGACCACTTAAAAATGATTTTTGAAGGGAAGTGCTCCTCTACCAACTAGCAAGGAGTGCTAGCACTCCTTGTGCTTCTTTAGGGGAGCGTTGCAATGCTCTGTGCACCATTTTGGGGGAGTGTTGGCCTATTTGAGGAAATATTGGTATGTTGAGGAAAATCAGGGAAAAATCCCCCTTATCTCTGAAGTTAGTTTGATTTGAATCTGAGGTCAAGGCTGGATCTTAGGGAGAATCCACAACTAAAGGAGAAATATCCTCAACCTATCCCAAGAATCTCTAAGATGGTTAGGACTCTCCAAGCCTATATAAGGAGGCCTCCTCATGGTGAAAGGCATATGGAGAGATTGAGAAATACCTAACTTATGATCTCATAAGGAAGGGGAGACATTGAAGGCATCAAACTTATGATCTCATAAGGAATATAATCTATGAAGCATAGTCATTTTATTTTTTGGATTATTTTAGCAAAGGGATGGACAAGGAGAGATAGAAGAGGTTGTTGCAGCTTCATCAAAGGTCTGTAAGTATCTCTATGAGTTCTCATTAATATATGTGCTTGGTCTGTTTCCTTCAAGATTGTGTTTATCTACATGAACTTGTCTTTAATAGATAGATCTAGTTTCAAGCTAATCATAGTAGAATAAGAAGCATCTTTTGTCTTTGACTGGATTGCAGGACTTGTTGAGGAGGTTGGAGATCAAATCTCAACTCAGATTGGGTGAGGACAAACATCGTAAAAAGGTACATATTCTTCCTCTTCTCTATACATTGATTTAGCTAGGTTTAAAGGGATGTTAGTGATCAATGTTAGCACCTTTCTGTCTTGATCTTAGGATTCTAGAGCCCAAGAGGGGATTCACCTATCCGCGGGGGAATTTCCTTGTAACAACGCGCCCCTTAGATTTCTTCATGAACAATTGTCTCAATCTTCCCTCACAACATCATGTAACTCTTAAACTAGGTAATCATTAACCTACAGTTCAAGTCATGATGGGAGCACTAGTAGGCTATGACAGGGACATTCCCACACATCTCCCTCAAATTTCTAGGTTTTGTGCATGACCCATTTACTCCTTATGTGAGTCGGATTAGCAAGCATCATCAAGCCTGCATCCACTAAAAAAAACAATGTCAATAATACATATACATAAATCATATTGTAATCAATCATATATCACATGTGTTAAAAGTGAAATACTCAAACAAAATGCAATCCACTCCCTCACTCAATCTGGAGTCCAAGGAAGTCCATTGATGTCATCAACATCCATAACCTGTCATGTGTCCTGGACACTTAGGATAACTCGTCAATAATATCTGTCAATACATTTACATATGAAAGTAACATATAAATAAAAAAACATCATCATCATCATATATAACTCATAATCAAGATGAAATCATAATGTATCATAACCAGATCACTTGCACACAAGTGTCCTCAAAGAATAAGTCAATACAAGTCTGATCAGTAGAACAGGATGTTACATACACGCCCTCTTTTTTTAAACTTTGTCTTGAAGTTTGTATAGTTTATAAATCCAAGTAAATAAATGTATTTGTCAGAGATCTACATATTTAATCTATCAAACAAATAAGGAAATTGTTGATGCATCTCAAATGCATCCTTCCACATATCTGAGTGTGGACTATAATGTTCCCATTGGACCTTGACCCGATCGTCTATTCGACATCGTAGTTGTCAAGTGTGATGGTCCAGAATGCAGATTGGCTCCGCCATGAGAGCACCATCGTCTGACACCTGCAAAGAAATCATGTCAATAACATGTGACAGATCTTAAATATAATGTCACAAAATAGATACATGAAATGCATCATGCATGCACCTCAAATAATCAGGCAAGGCTAGTTGATAAGCCACAAGCCCTTTCCTTTCCAGAATCTTGAAAGTTCCTACGAACCTAGGAGAGAGTTTAGCACCCTTTCCAAACTTTATTTAACTCTTATGTGGTTTTACCGCAAGAAAAAATTGTCGCCAACCTCATAATTGTGGTCAATGAGATGAGCATCAACATAACTCTTCTTCTGATCTTGCGCTTCTTTAATCCTATGTCTTATCAATTGCATCTTTTCTTCCATTTCTTGTATTACTGGTGGTCGTACCAGAATCCTATCCTCTAGTCTATCCCAACTTATGGGAATCCTACACGGATGTTCATAAAGAGTCTCAAACGATGCCATCTTTATTGTGCTTTGATAATTGTTGTTGTATGAAAACTCTACCAATGGAAAGAAGTCCGCCCAAGTCTTATGTTGATCCATCACATACATCCGAATCATATCCTCTAAGATCTAGTTTGTTTGTTTTATTTGTCCATCTATTTCAGGGTGATATGTTGTGCTAAAATTCAATTGTGTTCCCAAGGCCTCTTGGAAACTACTCTAGAACCATCATGTAAACATCGATCCATGATCGAATATGATATTTCTTGGTACTCTGTGCAACCTCACGATCTCTCTAACAAAAACTCTAGCTATGTGTGGTGCCTGATACGTCGTACGTACTGGAATAAAGTGTGCACTCTTCATCAGAGTGCCAAAGACCACAAAAATAGAATCATGTATCCTTTCTATAAGTGGAAATCCAATAATAAAATCCATCGAAATGACTTCCCATTTCAATTCAGGAATAACATTTGGCTATAACAATCCTGCTGGATGCCTATGTTTATCCTTCACTTGCTGGCATTCTGGACATCTCGCCACGTAACTAACTATGTATTTTTTCATTCCTTTCCAGAAGAATGAAGGATTAAGGTCTACCTTCATCTTCTTGACTCCCAGATGAGCCTATATATTGCTCGATGAGCTTCTCTCAAAATCAAACTTCTTAATTCATCATTAGGCGGTATGTAAATTTTGTTGTTATACCTTAACAATGCGTTGTTGTCAAAATAATAACCTTCATACCTTGGTACCATCATGGTATCTTGTCCCATGTTAGCCTTAATCTCCTTGTACCAATCATCGTCAATCTGTAGAGCTAGAATCTTTTCTCGGAGATTCGTCTTAAGAGGTATTACCGAGATTACGCGTGGTATCTGACTCAACGCATTTTCTACTATGTTCATCATTCCTTTAATGTAAGTAATATCGAAATCGTATTCACTTAGTAGTTCTGACCAACACATTTTTTGTGCGTTCAAGTCACTCTACATAAAGATATGCTGCAATCTGCAGTGATTTGTCTTTAATTCGAATTTTCATCAAATCAGATAATGTCTCCAAACTCATAAGGCATATACGATCGCTAATAAATCTAAGTCATGCGCTAATAACTCTAAGTAATGCGTTGCATAGTTCTCTTCATGTATTCTTGATTTCCTTGCAATGTAAGTGATCACTCATCCATCTTGCATCAAAAATCCACCTAATCCTTCCTTGGATGCGTCCGTGCATACAAAGAATTCTTTGTCCATGTCATGGACCTTCAATATCGACATTGTCTTTAACAACTCTTTAATCTTTTAAAATTCTTTTGCACATTTCTTTGTCCATACGAATTTCTTGTTTTTCTTTTTCAATTCCGTAATTAGATTTTCTATCTTCGAAAAACATTCAATGAAGTGTCGATAATAACATGTTAACCCCATAAATATATGTACTTATTATATGTTCATCGGTGTTGGCCATTCCATAATAGCCTCTACTTTCACTGGATCCACAGTGATACCTTCTCCAGATATGATATGTCCTAAGTAATGAATCTCCTTCTGATAAAAAGAGAACTTCGACAACTTCCTATACAACTTGTTTTCTCTTAGACATTGTAAAACCAATCTCAAGTGGTCATCGTGCTCTTCTTTCATCCGAGAATAAATCAGTATGTCATCAATAAATACTTGAACAAACGTGTCCAAGTATTCATGGAATACCCCATTTATCAAACACATAAATACGTCTGGGGAATTCGTTAATTCAAATGGTAAGACTGTGAACTCATAGTGTTTGAATCTCATCTTAAATGTGGTCTTCAGGATATCTTCCTCTTCGATCTATAATTGGCGACATACTGATCTCAAGTCGATCTTAGAAAACACAATTTCTCCCTTCATCTGATGAAATAAATTATCAATCCTTAGCAACAGATATTGGTTCTTGATCGTAGCCTTGTTCAATTGATGGTAGTCAATACAAATCCTCCACAATCCATCCTTCTTTCTAACAAAAATCATTGGCGCACCCCATGGTGACACACTTGGACGTATACGTCCCAATTCTAACAATTCCTTCAATTGCATTTTCAACTCCTGTAATTTAGGCGTTGACATCCAATATGGCATTCTCACAATCGATTATCTTCCATGTTTCAAATCTATAGTAAACTCAAGTTCTCATTTTGGTGGAAAACCTGGTAGTTCCTCCGGAAATACGTTTGTAAACTATGATCTACTGGAAGTTTTTATAATCCTTCCACCTCGCCCTTTCTGTTAAGTGATAGGATGGCATATAACTTGCATCCCTTGCACTTAATTTTTTGTAATTGTGGGGAAAAAATAAATCTCAGTGAAACTCCCTAGTTTCTTCCTACAATCACCCTACTCTGTCCCAAATCATTCGTCAAACCTAACCGCTTTGTCTTATAGTTAAGTATCACATCATGCAATTCTAACTAGTCCATGCCAATCACTATGTCATAAGATCCTAAAATCATGACATAAATATTTACCTTCATTACAAAATCACCCAAGTTAATGCTGCAATCCATAACATTTCCTCCAACTTTTTGTTTGGCTCCCAATGCCATTTCTACCTATTTGAACTCATCATGCTCGACTTCCTTTACCTTAATTCTCTTAAGCGTTGCACTAGAAATAAATTTCTTTGTAGCTCTTGGATCTATCAAAATACTAAAAGTTTGATCGACGATCATACCTAAAGTCTTGAGCATAGTGGACCGGTGCTCAACCTAGCGGTTATTCACTGCTACATGTATCCTATGGGTTTTTCCCAAATCTCCAACTGTAGTGGGTCCTGATAATCCAGCTGCTCTAGCCTTCTCAATCGAAAAATATCGTTGGTAATTTGTCTCTCTACATGTCCAACATCCATTCTTCAGTCCAGTGCTCCTGGTCCCCGAACTAGAAGTTGTTGGCCTAGTAGTTTGTGATACTATTTTGTTCTGTCGAATAGGCCTAAACTGTTTTTTTTGTTGCGGACGATGCTACTATTGTTGCTATTGTGGTTTTCTATAAGGAGTCCTCTGCTAAGTATTTTGTCATTGCAGTGTCGAGAACATAGGTCCTCTAGGCATATCATGGTGCCCAAAAGTATATCTATTTGGTGTCTGATGTTGTTGCACTCTCATTGTCACCTATCCACTCTATCTAGAAGGAGTCATGCCCTGACCCCCACTGTTTATCTCTTCCTCATCTATGAGGACCTTCTGAACTTCATCATGCAATGTCTGAGGCATTAGGATCCTCACCTTCACATGAATGTTGAAGTTGAGGTCAAACACAAACTTGTTGACCTTTAACTTCTCCATGTTTAGATGTGGAGGATATCTAAGTAGCTCCATGAACTTAGCCTCATACTCTAGTATCGTAAGACTACCCTTTCATAAGGCATTGAACTCATTAAGTTGGCACTCAATGAATTCATCGGACAAGTACCTCTCCCGGAATCATTCCTCAAACAATTCCCATGACACGTCTTCAATGACCATGTTTAGTTGTGGTAGGAGTGTCTTCCACCAAAGTAGAGCACTCCCTTTCAATTGAAAGACCTCCATGTGGAATTTCATGTTGGAGGTGTAATCGCAAAGTGTGAAGCACATTGCCATGTTCTCCAACCATGCCTCAGTGGCTAATCCATTCGTGGCACCCCAGAACTAAGGAAATTTCACCTTCTTGAGTTCTCTGTGTATGCTACTACTACCTGCTAGAGTGCGTTGTGAACCCTCATTGGGCACAAACGTTCTACCCTCATCCTGATCAAGACCACTGATCAATGCCTCTAACATCCTCTGGAAGGAACTCATCATACCTACCACATCTCACATAGCAACATGCTCCTGCTAAGTAGTCTTCTCATCTCCCTGAGGGTTAGATCCCTCTAGTGTGGATACTCTCGGAGGAGGCATAAATCTTCCTCCTACACCACGAATTCTACTTCCCATGCATCCTCTAACCATGATTACCTGCATGGACAATTTAAAAATTATTAGTGATACATCTTTAATCATTTTATTTAACACAGTGGAAAGCGTAACAGG
>ML782144.1:763891-775500 GCA_009831015.1 Picea engelmannii | reverse complement strand
TAATGGGATTAATGTGCTCAGTAACGTCAGTACAATTATGATTATAGTTGTGATGAGACAAATGTACAGGTTCCAGGAAAAATGGATGAAAGATACAGGACAGGCGAGACGAACATGTTCTTGCTTGAATTCAGAATAAAAGGATTTTGGAGGTCCAAAAGCTCTCCAATGGGGAGGAATGATCCAGGGGGGTCATTCGTCATGAAAGTACACTGATCCAAATAAAGGAGAAAATGGTACAATGCCAGTGAAGTAGCAATGCATACATGGCTATTGGTTATGGTATATAAAATCAAAGCTTCGCTGTATAAGTTTTCAACACATCCAATGTATAACTAAACAGTTCATTGCAACGTCGACAACATTTGTAACATGGAGTGCGCATTTAGTGACATAATCATCGCATGGAGTTATTCCATAACCATTTAGAGTTGGGTGCGCAGTTTGTTCACACGATTAGTTGTAACATCGGGTGGTTGCAACATTTGGTGGATGGTTTATCTGGCAGTTATACCATTCGGTGCAACATTTGTTTTGGCAGATCACAGATTTGGTCGAGTTGTAATATGGTTCAATGAATGGCGAGTATAACATTTGGTACATCCGTTGCAACGTTTTGGTGGGAGAATCCAATGCGCCTAAGTCGGGATTTGTTATCAAAAATCTCGCAGAGTTGAAATCCAATGCGCCCAAGACGGGATTGAACCTTTGACTTGCACTTTTATAATCAAGGGTTTTGCCAGAGGACGCAGCCAGAGGACGCAGCCAGAGGACGGAGGAGAAATTCGTAGCAATTTGTCCAGCATTCCATTTTGAACAACTGCCAGAGGATGCAGCCAGAGGATGGAGGAGAAATTCGTTGCAATTTGTCCAACATTCCGTTTTGAACAACTGCCGAATTCGTTTTTAACAGAGACGGGGAATAGAAGATAACATTTTTGTTGTAAACTGTTCCAATGTTGTTTCTTTCTGAAGTCGACCATTCTCTGTATTAATTGGCTTGTTTGTCTTATGAAGTCCATTTAGTAATTTTTAGAGAGGAGGTCTTGAAGGCTTCTGTATAGCATATTGTTATGTTGCTGAAGTTGATTTGCAGAGATTCCAGCGCCATTTGTACCATTTTGAAGAGATTAATGGATCGATACCCATTGGAGAGGGACCCGGAGATGTAGCCCAGTGAAGGGGGTGAACTCCGTTATCAAACTCTTTTGTTCTTGTCTCTCATTTTCTGTCTCATATTCTCTTTCTATTGCTTTCAGTTTGCAAATTCCAGCATTTAATAAACACACTAATGCTTTTGAAAAATCAAATTGCAAACTAATGATAAGCATTCATAGCTTTTACATGCACATATGTTGAGATCCGACGGATCACCTAGATGAGGCATTTTCCATAGGTGACTTTCACACTCTCTTAGAGAGAATGTCTGTGATGAGGTCAGACTTCCAGCAGTTGTTGACAGACAGGGACTACCTACTGGTGATGAGCGAGATGTATTACCGAGCCTTGAGGGAGCAGGTGTTGGAGATGGTCCGACTCACTCATGAGTTGGAGAGCACTCAAGGATTCTTGGGAGGCACACAGACAGCCCCTCAAGAATCAGAGTCTAGATTAGATGAGTCTCTTGAGGAGATTCATCAGAGATTCACTTCATCTCTCCTAGTGGACACTCAGATTTATCATTTAGTCACATTACTAGGAGATGTTGATGATCTAGTAGGGGAGCATTAGATGATGGATGACACTTCCACTTGTCTTCCGAGAGCAGTTGGCTTCCATGTAGAGGCTGATCCAGCAGTACGCCCAGGATCTATGAGAAAACATGAGTCTATGGGGGGCGACATGGGTATGTCGGAGCATACAGTGATGAGTGATAGCTCACAGAGACATGCCGAGATGTACAGTGGGATTCAGAGGGGTATAGTGCCTTGCAGGGAGGAGACACACCTAGGGGAGCATGCAGGTGTCACTCCTTTGCAACAACACCTAGTTATGAGAGATCACTTTCACCATTTCAGCAGTTGCATGGGAGATGAGAGATGGAGGTTGGTTGAGCATTAGTTGGAGGAGCTACTTCCAGTTGTACTGGATGGTAGAGATTTGGCGATGACCACAGGAGAGCATCGATCATGGATACCGATGGACGAGCTTCTGGTCAAATCCTTGGGATTGACCAAAGCATGTGATGCCTTCTAGTCCTACAATCAACAGCAGATATGTGTATTATCCTTTTTCAACACATTTATCATTGACAACAGCATAAGAAGGATAGCAGATCAGCACATAGGGCTCCTGACAGTGATCAGTCTCACATAGGATCAGTTAGAGGAGATTGGAAGTGATAAATTTCCAACTTTACCATGGGATCTAGGGGTTCATTTGGCTAGCAGGATATCTGACTACATGATGATCCAGGTTGCACCAGAGAGTCACACACTCCACCTTGGGTTGGGTTGGAGTGGGTCTGCAGGTACTTGTCCTATGGGGCGAGACCTTTTATTCTTCTTGATCATCATGATAAGGCATGGAGATGTTTGGACAGGTACTACTTCTATAGAGATACCTTTACAGATACAGTTTCTAGACATTAGGTCCAGTGGTCACAGGTGTTTCAGATTGAGGATCCAGGAGAGGAGGATTCAGGATGTATTCAGGGGGTAGACAGTCATGGTCAGAGTAGTGCAGTGTCAGCATGAGGATCTTCGATAGAGGTTAGCATGGGACCGAGGGATTACAGGATTGAGCAGTTCATTGAAGGACAGGGGAGAGTGGATCATGGCAGGGGAAAGTTACTCTAACTTTCCATTGATCTTTAGTGTTGAGAGGAGCGCATCAGTTGTGGGTTCCTCACAGAGGTCTTGCATCACCTCAGTCGGGCATCAGCATGTGCAGTTGATGGAGGCCGTGTGGATATTGGTAGAGATTTGGAGGATGGACTCATTCCAAGATGAGGCCATGTGTCATGTGCAGAACGTTCACAGGGTTGATATCTTTCAGGACTATGCATTGCAGAGTATTGCAGTTTATTTCCTGATATGGGATCCAGGGGGTGGAGTATACTATTGTTCATCTTTGGATGGGTTCTACTATGTCTCCCATAGATGGACATGGGATCCTGGTATTTTATTTGATATGGTTTGGTTATTGCTTGGGGATAAGCAATTTTCTAGCAGGGAGGACTGTAATGTCCCCACTTTGGGACATCATCACAGTGTAGAGATTTATGATGACCAGAGTAGCCAAATGGATGTTATAGCGAGTACAGGGGTATTTAAGAGGCATTGTGGGGTCCATCTTGTATCGATGATCATATTCCATCATTATGATCCATTCCGTATAGGTTGTCTTTCGTTTCGTTGCATTCCGACGATTCCCATGATTTTGACTATTTTAAGCTATAAGTCAATGGAAATCACTGAAGAGGTCATTTCGGGCACATTACTTGGAGGAACCTCTCAGTGTAATAGCTCATTGGAATTGGAAGGAGAAACACTACAGGATGGGATGGCTAGAAGTGACTTTCAGTGGCCAGGGAAGCCACAAGGAGAGATAAGGAGCTTTTCAATGGTAAAAAGGTTAATTAATTAATTTAAGTGATTTAATTAATTAATTAAATATTAATAAAATGAAAGTCACTTTGGAGGGACAAGGTGAGCGAAAAGGTATAAAGGAAAGGCAAGGGCCTCTTCTCATTCATTCAGGTATGATCTTATTTTGATTTCTGGCTTCTAGCTAGTGAGCCCAATATTGGGGGTTTTGAGGGTTTTGACATAACAAACCCTAGAGGACGATTCGGTGGTGAGAGATTCCACCTATCTTGCCCCAAGATTGGTCTCATAGATGAAATACTCTCCCACACCATTCTAGTTCTAGATCTACTCAGTTGCAGGAAGATTCTACATCAGTTTCATGTGCAGATAGAGAGAGGGCGCACCAGTTGAGGGATTCCAGCAAGAGGGGCGCACCATCTTTGGAGAGAGATTCATTGTAGGATATTGGCAGGGCTGTTGAGGATTCTATCACTTGGGTTTTCATTGCAGGACCTTGGACATTAGATCTAGTGCTTTCTGAGACAGTTTTATGGCTTAGATTATTTCTTGAGCAGTGGGGCGAATTGAAGAGAAGGAGGGTGCTTTTGAGATCCAGATCTAGTCCGTTTGGAGGGGTTACACTAGTGAGTTTACCTAGTGACTTGCAGTGTCTCGATTATATTTATGGAGAGTTTCAAAGCATTTGGAGGCCTCCTTCAGTAGGGCCGAATTATCTAGGGTTTCAATCATCCAGTGGGGCGCACCATTCAATGGGGGATTTCATATCTACAGAGATTGAGAGGGATCTTGGAGATTCAGTCACCTGGGTTGTTCTTACCATCACCCTATATATCAGTTGGCATATTTCTTAGGGTGGTTGGACACTTTTGGCAGCAGGGCCGACTTATTGAGGGTTTTAGCCTTCTATTGGAGCATGGCATTCTTCAGCTGGAGAGTTTGGCATTCAGATCTGCTTGTATTGATCTTCATTTCTTATTCAGCCTTTGAAGGCATCTTTTGTATTAGCAGGAGCATTTTGTAGAAGCTCTTATCTATTGTCTATCTTCTTGGCCATCTGTTGAGCATTCTAGATCGACATCTTCATTGTAGCAGGTTTCTCTATTTTATGAATAAAGAAGAATTGAGATGTTTTGGCTTGTCTATCTTATTGCATATGGTTGAGGTATGTTCCATGGTTATCTCTTTCTATTATTTGTTGCATACACACATATAAACACATCTAAAAAGTAGATCAACAAAGTGTTTGACGAAATACCACAACTAGGAAAAAGTTTTAAAAAGACATTAAAACAGTGATGATCCTTGCATAATGGCTTGGGGTCATTACATGTACATAGATGTACATATATAATATAAAAGACCATAACTGTCATGTAACTGTTGTTGAAATAATGTAACAGCAAATTGTATTCTTATTATTATTGATATTTCATTCATAGGATCAATCCCCATTGTGAATTGATCATGTCGGACATTGTAATAGGACCAAATCCCCTTTTGTGGATTGGTCAAAAGACAATTGTAATAGGCAGAATAAGAAGTCGGCCCCAGTAGTTAATTAAGAGACCCAGAAATATAATAAAGGTGGGTTTACCCACAGAGATTGAGAAGTCGACCCTACCCGTGAAGAGACACTTCACACATGCCAGAACTTGTATAAATAAAGGAGGCTAGTGCCTCATTTGAGCATAACTCACTTGCTCAGTTTGAGAGACAAGTTCTGATCTATTACCAGCAAAGGAGAGAGAGAGTGGCACATATCTTGGAGAGGACTTTCTGTTTTAGCATAGAGATCTCTTTGCATTGTATTGGCTATCTATATTAAGGAAGTTTTGCTTGGTTTTCTTCCCCTAGAGGGTTTCCCAGGATAAATGTTGTGTCTCTTGTGAATGCGTATTTCTCAGTGATCTTGTTCTTATGTTGCTATTATCTATTGAAATGCAAAGAACTACAATATGGCATAAACATTAACATGGTATCAGAGCCAACCTGAAGGAAGCATATTTCACAAGGGAAAACGTCACTGTTGTCGTACCTGCAAATTAGGGTTTTTCAAAAGTGAATCTTTTCAGCTCCAAAACCACCTAGAAAGTTGCGCCCTCCTCAAAGGATCATTTTGGCACCTTCAGTGCACCTTCAGTGCACCTTTTCAGTGGATGGATCTCTTAGAAAGTGAAACCCTAGTTTCACAAAGTACCAGAAGTACCAGAAAACTAGTACCAGAAGTACTAGAGTACCAGAGGTACCAGAAGCACCAGTCTAGAAATTCGTAGATCAGATTTGAAGGAGTAAAAGTTGGATTTTAAGAAATTCGACTGCACCAGCTAACTCACCTCAGCTCAACTCATATTCTCCTCCATTATCTGACCTGAGTATCTTAATCTTCCTTACAGAAGGGTTCTGTATCAAGGCTTTGAGGAGAATCAGCTACACCGTTTTGTTGAGGATCAAGAGGGAACTCACTACTCCCTATAATCCTCAACAAAACGGTGTAGCTGAAAGGAAGAACAGAACAATTATGGAAGCTATGAAGACTATGATCCATGATCAAGATCTTCCTATGTGCTTATGGGCAGAAGCAGCAATGGCAGTTGTTTATGTGAAGAACCTATTATCCCATAGCGCACTTGGGTTCAAGACCCCGGAAGATATGTTCACTGGAAAGAAGCAAGAGGTAAGCCATCTCAAAATATTTGCCTGCCTAGTCTTCATACACATTCTGAAAGAGAAGAGAAACAAGTTGGAACCCTCCCAAAAGAAGGGAACATTTGTGGGATACTGTGAGGTTTCCAAGGCCTTCAGAATCTATATACTAGGTCACCGCCACATTGAGATCAACAGCGAGGTGACCTTTGATGAAGAAGCAACACTTAAGAAATCAATAAGATGTCATCTTGAAGAAGTATATGAAGAGGAACCCGTAATTCCCAGGATTGCAGAATCCGTGAGGGAAGTTCCCAGAGCTGTCGAACCAGTGAGGGAATCTGTAACTTCCCCTGATGAGGAAACTCTTGAAGACCATGATGTAACAGAAGTTCAAGAACCTCCTTAAATGACCTTCTCCCATAAAAGAAAGCCTGCTTGGGAAAGAGAGATTATTCAAGATGGAGAGAAGTAAAATGTTCCCCAAGGAACTACGAGACAGGTGAAAAGACCAAAGCCATTCTCCAGTTATACGGCTTTGATGTGTGATCTCCTGGAAGAGGATCCTACCTACTTTGAAGAATCCATTCAGAGGAAAAAATGGGCAAATTTCATGACAAAGGAATACCAATCCATAATGAAGAACAAAGTATGGGAAATAGTTCCCAGTCCGAACAATAAATATGGGGTATCCTCCAGACGTCTCTTCAAAATAAAACATGTTGTTGATGGAAGTATTGAGAAGTATAAAGCAAGATTTGTCGCTTGTGGCTTTTCCCAGAAGGAAGGCATTGAATATGAAGAGACATTCACTCTTGTGGCCAGATACACTTCGATCAGGACCATCATAGCTCTTGCAGCTAAGATGAAGTGGAAGCTGCACCAGATGGATGAGAAGACAACTTTCCTAAACGATGTCATTGAAGAGGAAGTGTATATAGAGCAACCTCAAGGATTTGAGGTTGAAGACAGGAGGTCTCATGTTTGTAGATTGAAGAAAGCCTTATACGGATTGAAGCAAGCTCCTAGAGCTTGGTATGGCCGTATAGATAGTTTCTTGACGAGCTTAGGCTTTACCAAGAGTAAAGCAGACTCAAATCTCTACTTCAAAATTATGGATAATGAGCCAGTAATGTTACTGCTATATGTGGATGACTTATTCTTAACTGGAGAAGGAAAGCTTATCGTTGAATGTAAAAGGAGACTTGCCTCTGAATTTGAAATGAAATACCTTGGCCTAATGCATTATTTCTTAGGTCTTGAGGTATGGCAAAGTCTAGAGAGGATCTTCCTTAACCAAGGGAAGTACACGGTCGAGATCTTAAAGAGATTCGACATGATGGAATGCAAACCCATGAATACACCCATGGAAGAGAAGCTGAAGCTGTTGGTCAATACTTCGTTAGATTTGATTGATGCCACACTGTACAGACATATTATTAGATCACTGATGTACCTGACGAACACCAGACCAGACATTTGTTTTTCCATGAACACCTTGAGTCAGTTTCTGGTAGAGCCCAGACGTGTTCACCTAGTGGCTGCAAAACATGTGATGAGGTACCTTAAAGGTATGATAGATTATGGTCTCAGTTATGACGGAGATCATAATTTCACATTGAGTGGATACACCGATTAAGATTGGGAAGGAAGCGTTACTGACAGAAAAATCACTTTCGGATGTTGTTTCAGTTTGGGATCAGCCATGATTTTTTGGCAGAGTAAGAAGCAATCCAGTATTACTCTTAGCACAGTGGAAGCAGAGTACATTGTCGCATGTTCTACTAGATGTGAAGCTATATGGCTTCGAAAGTTGTTGACCGGCCTATTTGACCTAGAGATGGAAGCAACCACGATCCTATGTGACAACCAGAGATTCATAAAGATGACAGAGAATCATGTATTCCATGACAGGTCGAAGCACATAGAGATTTTCTATCATTATATCCATGGCATGGTGCAGAGAGGACCCTTGAAGCTCCTGTATGTTAGCATGGATGAAAAGGTTGCTGATGTGTTGACCAAAGCTCTATCTCATGTAAAGTTTGAACACTTTTGAGATAAGCTTGGTATAGTCTGAAAGGACCCTCCCTGAAAGGGGGAGTATATGTGATTCCTTGCTTCTGACCTCACTGTTAGACGTAAAGCAAGATGATTCCTTGCTTCTGACCTCGTTGTTAGATGTAAAGCAAGATGATGTGTGTGTTCCTTGCTTCTAAACTTGTTATTAGACATAAATCAAGATGATTCCTTGCTTCTGACCTCACTGTTAGACGTAAATCAAGATGATGTGTGTGTTCCTTGCTTCTGACCTCACTGTTAGACGTAAAGCAATATGATTCCTTACTTCTGACCTCGCTGTTAGACATAAAGCAAGATGATGTATGTGTTCCTTGCTTCTGACCTCATTGTTAGATGTAAATCAAGATGATTCCTTGCTTCTGACCTCACTGTTAGACGTAAAGAAAGATGATATGTGTGTTCCTTGCTTCTGACCTCGCTGTTAGACATAAAGCAAGATGATTCCTTGCTTCTGACCTCGCTGTTAGACATAAAGCAAGATGATGTGTGTGTTCCTTGCTTCTAACTCGCTGTTAGATGTAAAGCAAGATGATTCCTTGCTTCTGACCTAGTTGTTAGACGTAAAGCAAGATGATGTGTTTCTTGCTTCTAACCTAGTTGTTAGATGTAAAGCAAGATGATGTGTTCCTTGCTTCTGACCCAGTTATTAGATGTAAAGCAAGATGATGTATACCTTACTTCTGACCTAGTTGTTAGATGTAAAGCAAGATGTGACTTGCACTGAGCTACCATCTTAACAGCTGTGACATAGAGCTAGTCTAGTATTGTTATGGGCCAGCCTAGTGTTGTGATGAGGTATCATTTTTTATACTGATACATATTGATGCAGATGATGATGGCATTCTTTCGAGAATGACGATGTTGCTGATGAAGAAAAATTCTGATGATTTATAGATATGCCAGCCAAGATGATATTGATGATGTTGTCCTCCCACCTGATGATGTTGATGATGTTGTCCTCTCTCTCTCGCATGATGTTGTTGAAGAATACCCTTCTTGTTAAGAGGGAGTGTTGAAATAATGTAACTGCAAAGAGTATTCTTATTATTATTGATATTTTCTTCATAGGATCAATCCCCATTGTCAATTGATCATGTCAAACATTGTAATAGGACCAAATCCCCTTTTACGGATTGGTCAAAAGAAAATTGTAATAGGCATAATAAGAATTCGGCCCCAGCAGTTAATTAAGAGACCCAAAAATATAATAAAGGTGGGTTTACCCACCCAGATTCAGAAGTTGGCCCTGCTAGTGAAGAGACACTTCACACGTGCCAGAACTTGTATAAATAAAGGAGGCTAGCGCCTCATTTGAACATAACTCACTTGCTCATTTTGAGAGACAAGTTCTGATCTGTTACCGGTAAAGGAGAGAGAGAGTGGCGTATATATTGGAGAGGAATTTTTGTTTTAGCATAGAGATCTCTTGGCATTGTATTGGCTATCTATATTAAGGAAGTTTTGTTGGGTTTTCTTCCCCTAGAGGGTTTCCCAAGATAAATGTTGTGTCTCTTGTGAATGTGTATTTCTCAGTGATCTTGTTCTTATGTTGCTATTATCTATTGAAATGAAAAGAACTATAATAATGGCATAAACATTAATAATTGTATAACAGTTAGGTTAACTTGACTAACCAACTAACTTATGATTAGTGTTTTAACATCCCCCCTTAATCATAAGTTCGTTCTTTCCTGAAAAACTGCCACTACTTGACAATAAACAATGTGTCAAGCGAATATTCAGAGGGTTGGTTGAAGATGCTCTCTAAACTCTGAAAAAAATAGCAGAAGCTGATGTCTTCTACTAAATTGGTGGTTTAAGGTTGACCAAAAACTCATTTGGTGGTTTCAAAATGACCACAAACCAATCTGGTGGTTTTGGGATTACCACAAATCGAATGTCTAGCAGAAGTTGATGTCTTCTACTAAATGGCATGGTTTTAAGTTGACCATAAACCAACAAGAGATCAAGGTTCAAAAATCTGAAAATGTAACAAGAAGAACTTCATGTCTTCTACTCAATTGGTTTTAAGTTGACCACAAACTATCAAAAACAATATCATTTGTTCACAGGCTCTAAATCAAACTTGGAACTTGACTCAACTAGATATCCCCCCTATCAAGGACAAGTGGTTCCAATTCCCTTGACCTTCATTCGCAAGTATGGCCAAGAAGAGATCCATCACATCAAATTGTCTTCTAACAGAGTCTGAAGACTTGATCTTCAACTCAGAAGACTACATCAAATGGGCCCCGATCATACCCTAAATCATCAAATTTTGAAAAACATTCATGTCCATCAACTGTAGAAATATCTCCAATCAAGTACGACTGTACTTGTGTATAAATCCGGCGATAAGACTGCTCCAATAAATTGGCTTCCAAATGCCAATGCCAATTCCCTAACCATTCAAAATTAATTTGTTTCCTCTTGCACTTTTGACACCTTACTGAGGGATGATTTGTGACCTGTCTTCCCACAAAATTTGCATGGGTGAAGATCAAAATAGTTTGACTTATCATGGCCAAACTAGTGATAGTGTTTGCACTGTATGGGTTCTTTGTCCAACCGATTAGCAACATCATCATCAGCTATATCCTGTACCTATTCCTTACCAATATCCGCAAGCTCTGTCATCTTATCATCATTCAAAAAACCTCCACTCACAAAGCAAATAGGTTCGCTATAATTAGGAAAATGAAAAAGGTTGTCAGCATCCTGTACATATCCTATTCCATATCGATTTCGTTTAAATCGTAATTCTACCCATGGTTGAACAATACATTTATTCGAAAAATTTTCTGACATAGGGACTTTATTCAACTCATCTTCATGTTTATGACTTTCATCACTAGTCAATTGAGCATCTTCATTCTCATCCTTGATGTCATTGAGTTTGTTAAAATCACATTGTTGGTGTCGAAGAAAACTTAACTCATCAGACAACAACTTGTTTTGAAGTTTGAACATATCAATCTTCTTGTGTGTTACTTGTAAACAAGTAATCACTGTACTAAGAGTGCACTTGTTTATTACAATTGTAGATTTTGTAGTTGAGTTAATTAATGTGTGTAATATTGTAAATAGTTCTTCAATTCTTGTCATTTGTTTGTATGTTGATGCCACAAAATTCAATTATGTATCTTGGTGTGCATGCGAAGAGGAATCGTTGCATGAATGCTGCCAAAAATTACAAGATAACCAATGACGATGCACAAAGATCCTAAGAGAGACCCCCTTATTCAATTTCGGGTGGGTCAAAGAGGACTCCTTATAACTTCCAAAAACTCCTTATAACACCTTTACAAAAAGTCTTCAAATAAATAACAAACC
>ML782144.1:738932-750729 GCA_009831015.1 Picea engelmannii | reverse complement strand
AATCTGCAATCCTTCTTTATTTTGAATGGTTATGGTGTATTTACTTGTTCATTTATAATATTATGAAATTGCTAGTGTGAAACCCTAGGAGAAAAGAACGTGTTATTGTAATTTTGTTAATAACTCTTCACCTACTTGATTTTTCTAGAAGACACCTCCCTTGAAGGATATACTAGGGCCCTACCTTAGTAGCACTCTAGTATTATTGCTTCATTAATCTTTCATATTTTATTTCAAGCTTGACCTAAAGAAGAAGGAAATCGCTAGGGCCTAGGGTTACCTACTTCCTAGCAAATTTTCCTTCTAGGGCTTTGGATTTTGAGGCCTTAGGTTACTAACACCTCAACCATCCTCCCTCTTCCTTTATCTCACCTATTATCATTTTTGTTTTCCCTCTAATAATTGTCACTGCAATATTGACTCCATTTGCCCTAAAAGGCAATAGTTCATACCTTGCTAGTGATTGATTGACGAAACAACTCTCAAACCATCTACCTTAAGATCTTTATTAACCATTTCTAACTTTAGATTAGACTAACCTACTAACTACTTTGTTATTGTTGCAAAATATTTCTACAACCATCTATGACAGCAGTAAATTCATCTTAAAAGCAATTTTTAAAGCTGATTTTACATTGCCTTCATTGCTTCTGACAATTACTAGAATTTTGTCAAGTTTATGTTATCATTTTTGGTCATTATTGAAGCTTTATTGAGGCATAATTGTGAATTTATTGCTATATATACATTGATGTTAAAAATACTTCTATTGCTTCAGCTTTTGTATCATCTTGTGTTTTTTTATCAATGTCTATGGTTTTATGAAGCACTAACATCATATGATACTTGAAAATAGTATTTTTCTTGTTGTCTTGTTCTAGGAAGGTACAATTCAATACTAATTTGCTTCATCTTATTAAAACCTTTGGGACTTTTTGATCAGAGTGACCTGTGAGGGGGGTGGGAATTTCTTGATACTCTTACCTTAGCCTCCTCAAACCCCCATGTCATTGGGGATGTATCCCCTGGGGTATTACTCCTAAAGAGAAGGAGGTGTCTTGTTTAAGTGACAGTGATAGGACAACCTCTTGTTACGCCAACTTATTTCTCACTTTCCTTTGGCTTTTGGGAAAGTACAAATTGCACGATAACAGAACCTAAACCTAACTATATGTTAGCCATTAAAGGTGACATTATATGCAGCCTATACAAATATCTAGGCTCAATTTCCCTTGAGCCATTAAACATTTATTACATTAAAAAAATTAATTTTAGGCTGATTTTCAAAAGGACATGCGTTTCCTCTTTAGGATATGCTCCCTCTTAGTGCATGGATGCACTATCTTTGTTGGATCTTGAAGACGTGTAGCAATGCTCCTGCATCATACTCCCATGCCAGAAAAAAATCATGAGCTCCTGCTCATGGCTTCCCTGTGGATGAAATCCTCCAGGGTCCCAAATATGAATTTGGAGTTTTCCATTCTCTCCTTTGTTTTGTTGTTGTTGTTGCTTCTTTCCTGCTACTGCAGGTCCTCCTCTGTTCAGCTTCCCTTTGCTATTGACGGACTCTTATTATGCTTTCACCATCATTTTCCTTATCCTCTCAATCTCCTCGTCTAACTGGTTCTTGGGTTGGCTCTTGTTTTGCAGCCTGCTCTGCTGCATCTCCTTCTCACCACTCAAATAAATGGGTAGATCAATATGATCCCCCACGTTGACTTCAACTTTTGTGGCCTTAGATTTCCACTCTACTGTAGGTCGAAATTCTACAGCCACATTAGTGTGTTGCTACTCAACGATCTCCTCTGACAGATAAACTTTTGTCAGTGCTCCTATCTCCACTTGTGCTGGCACAAGTCCAACATATTCCAATTGTTCCTCGGGAGGGAACTTCTCCTCATTGTTCATGATTGCATCCTTTTGGAATTCTTTCTCTGTACCTGGATGGCATAGCAAATCCTCCATCATTATCAATTTCATCTCCCATTGAGTGAGAATTGTCTCTGAATGCTCCTCTTATTCTCTCATCTCCACTTGGGAAGATGTCAATATCTGCTCCATTTTATCCTCCTTGCCAGTCTCTGCTAGTTGTCCTTCTGCATCTACAACACGTGCACTGGCCTCCACTGGGATACTTGGAAGGAATATGCTAATTCTTCCAATGATCAAAATACACCTCTGATCCTCCTCCATCAGCACTCGATGTTGATTTGAACTCACCTCTGAGTTCTTGAGACTTTCAAACAGTCTCACTTCCTATGTGCTCACCTGGAAATATGAGGTTTCACTTCTACCTTCCTGGAAGTCTATGAGATCACTGCTTGATCTCTCCTCCTCATCACCGATTCTTTTAGCATACCTCGGCCACCTCTTCAACATTTTTTTTTTCTCCTAGCAACCAATTGTTGGACTGGCCACCTTTCTCTTTGCTTCAAAGGCCATTCCTCCATCTTACCTGTGTCTCTTGCTACATCTTCTACCATTGCAGCATCAACCTGTTGAGCTCCTCCCTCATTTTCTTGAGATCTTGGTCCTTTCCTTGATCTTTCCTTTGGAATTTAGTAGCCATCTTTCTCCCTTCTGACTGAGAAAAATTCAAGCTCTAATACCACTTGATGTAGACCCCCTCCCTCACTAGGGGTCCGCTTGACCTCCCGGTCTAGGATCGATCAAAATAGAGCTAGATCAGCTCTCGGGGCCTCTGATGAACCCCAAAAAATATTATACAGGTACTTTTATTTCTTTCCCCGCATTAAAATGACAGTCACGAGGATCCTATCACACTAGCGAAGTCCTCCATGTGACTTTGGGCAAAACATTGTGGGCCTACCTCTTGTTACCTTTGCGAAATCAAATTCAGGCCCTCTATCCCTTTTTTCCTTTGTGGGAACCCTCATATGACCCTAGCTGTGTCTAGGCACTTAACGAAAATGCATCACTTCAGGGCTCCAAGATCTCTCTCTTCACAGCCTTCCAAAACCATCGAACGTTGAATTTGGCACACCTTCGAACACCTATGGGATCAACAGTCCCCAATATCCATCAAGATCTATGGCCTGTAGTGACTTCAATCATTCGAGCTCTAGCCATTTTTGCTGCACCACTCCTCAAATATCCCAGAGTCCCAAACCTCTGAAGAGACAAGGAACCATGATCCTTGTTCCACGTGCCCACCCAAATGAATGGTTGGTATCTACCTCAAAATTGCGGGCTTCGAGAATTCGTTATATGCCTGCTTTCAGATCTTTTGGAGGGGAAAATCGTCGAACTACTGCATTGGCAGATGGATGGCTCTAGATCACTTATAGATGGATGGCTCAGATCTATTTCAGGATTTGGGTGTCCAAGAAGTTTCTCGTTGCCATACCTTGCAACCCTTTAAACGTTGAATTAGTGGAATAAATCTATGTCCTCCACATGTCCCCTCTCTAATCAATAGTCGAGGCTTGCTCTGGCCTTCGAGTCTCTGAGTACCTTTGCACTCCCTACTCCATGAATCCTCCTAACCTCTAGTTCTCTGAACCCTTTGATCTGATGACACCCATCCTCAAAATAGATGGTCCTGATGGACTCTAGGACTCTGGTCTTCAGGAGTCCTTGCTCCACTAATTTTGTTATCCCTCTGAACACCGAATTAGCGAATGGTTTAACCGATGCCACGTGTCACTCAATCCAATGACTGAGATTGAGTTCTGGACTCTAGGTCTCTGACAACTTCTCTTCCAAACGCTCCACTTCGCAAAACCCTCCAGAGTATTAAACCTCTAGATCTCAGGATTGGCTAACACTTGTCCTTTTGTTTCAACGGTTTGGATGCTCCCAGGGACTTTGTAGCTTCAGGTATTTGTAGCTCTATACACCATGTGCACTTGTTCTCCTGGATCACTAAGGCTTCAGACCTCCTATGATCTGCTAACATGTTTCCCTCTCAGATGGACGGTTTAGATGGACTCTAGCTCTTCGGAGCTTTGGGAGTCCCCTCAACACTGCACCTTGGTTTCTATGGACTACCATTCCTCCATATTCGAGGATCCTTTGACACGTGTCCTTACATATGGATGGTCTCTATTTACTCCAAATATCAGGACTTTGGGATTCCTATGCTTAAGTATAAAAGAAACCTCCGTACCTCTGAAGTTTGAAGAACCCTCAATGTTAAAACACGTGCTACTTATCTGGATCCGACGACTCATGATCCTCGTTCTCAAATACTATGGTAGGGATATGCCCTCCTCTGTGCGCACTTCTCCTCCTATCTGGACATAGATCCAATGGTCCATATGACTGTCAATCAGTCGATCTAACAACAATTGTTGCTCCTCCTTTGTGGCTTTATGTTCTTCCTTTTGATGAAGGACTATAAGATTTTTTCAAAGGCACAGACTTTGATCCTTATTTTGCGAGCCCGACTGTTGGGTTTTGACTAGCGCATTGGAAACATTGTCCCTCCTAATCTTTTGACTCCTTCAAGGATTTCGAAGAGCTTTCCCTTCTAACTATTCTTCCGCAATGGCCAACTCCTTGGTCCCTATCTTCATTTTGGGAAAAGATAACTCTCCTGAACTTTGAACTTGAGACAAGTTCGTCCCCTTGTGCACGCCTTGTGTGTTTCCCTCGATCTTGGTAGTTTCTCAAACTCCTAAAGGGTCTTGGCCCTTTTTCTCCTTTAACTAATTCTTTGTGCCCTCCTAGCAACCTCCCACTCAATGCACTCCTTGTAGAGCTCTCCTCCAGAGTGTTCAGTAAATTTGTCTCTCCTAAGCTTTGAACTGGCTCAAACCTCAAAGGTTTTCAGTCCCTTTTCTTTTCAAAGGGATTCTTGTGCGCTCCTAGCACCTACTCACTGCACTCCTTGTATTCTTTCTGCAAAAATTCCCTCTATCTCTCATAAGCTTTAGAGTCCTATCAATGACTCTTGGCCTGTGCACTCCTTGTGGGCACTGTGGACTCCTTGCACCAAAGCTATGCAAATTTTCACCTTATTTCCCCTCAGCTTCTAAGTCGAACTTGACTCGGCCTATGCACTCCTTACAGGCATTGTGCACTCCATGCACCAAAGCTTTCAAGAAGATAAATAATTGAAACTTATACAAATCCTAAAGATTCATTCACATAAACATGAAACACATGTACAGGAATGTAAAAACACAGTAAATACATTCATAAACAACCATTCATATAAAACACATAGAAACCTCATGAATAGGAAAAACCGCTCCTTTGTATTAATGTTTGAATGCTTCTGTACGGTGTTTACAAAAGCTGGACTACAACAGAGTCTCATCTTCCTCTATTCTCTTGAGCTCTCTCTACACCTCTATCCACATCACATAATATGACACACAAAACTACCCACCCAACCTATCCTGTAATGTTGGGACTTCCAAGAAACATAATCAACGCTCAAGTCTAGGATTCATATGATTGATATGGACCATTTAAGGTCTCAAGACTCGTGATTGTTCTGAGGAACAAGGAAGTGTCTAATTCCCATATTTTCAATTCATTCAAATTCAATATAAATTCCAACGTTCTTAACCACCTTTCTTCAACACGAAAAATCTGGTAACAGATCATTTCATCATAACATCATTACATACTATTCAATAATTCATCACCTTACTCATTAAAGGACAGGAAGAAATTTTAGTAAAATCAAGGCAATAACCTTAAATAGTAAAACAGAGTTCCCTTAAAATTCATCTATCATTTGTGACAGTTTCAAATTACTTAATTTTTCCTCAACGTGTGACACCCTACAAGGTACAACCAAGTATATAAGTATATGTTCTATATTACAAGTTAAAAGAGGAAAAGAACAACAAAGAAAATCTCTCAGCACAAGGTAGAAATTATAAGCCTGCTATGTACTTTATGAACTAGTTGATACTAAAGAAAATAAACATGTAGCTGAAAGAGGGTTTGTTCTAAGAACGAGTTAAAGTTCTGTACGAAGCCTGAAGCTTCTCTTCTAGTAACATAGTGAAACACCTCCAGAGTCAATTCTATAAGTTTGTAGATGGCTCCATGAAAGCCCAAGGTTTAGAAGATACATCACCCGAAGTGCACAAAGACCCTCTCAAGTAGGGCAGAGGTCATAACTTTCGAAAGTACGAGCTCAGGAGAGATAGTGTAAACTTTACATAAGGGAAGTGCAAGAGCACACTTAACAGTTAGATTCCATAGCTCAGGAGGGATGCGCTAAGGAGAAATGAAGTTCAACTCTAATTCAAGCTCAGGAAGAACAACGTGCGCAGGATTCTAGAGAGGAAATCAAGAGTTGAAAACCCTTCAAAAGAATTAATGGAAGGAATCCGATCATGAGGAGTCGCAATCCTCACAATCATTTGATTGGACAGGAGGTGCACACCCGTTAAACCTTAAGACCTTCGGGCTTCGCTACTTCGGTGGATCCGAGATAAAATATCCTAAGAGAGTTCTGAAGTCTGAATATATGAAGTGATCTACATCGTAGATCAATGAGTGATTTCTAGCCATTAGATCCACAGGAGAAAGCTACAGTAGCTGTCAGATCTGGGAGTTGCAGAGGAGGACCCTCAGATCAGCATCTGATTAAGTCCCAACCGTCGGATCTCAGTAAGTGTAGATCAATGATGGGGAGCCATTGAGGGAACAAAGGGTTGAGTTAATGATCGTGCCAGTTCATATTCTGCCATCCACACAGGTCATTGATCGTCATGAACAAATAGATTGATGGTTGGCATAGATCTCACCATCAACAAGCAGCTTCTATTGTGGAAATCAAGAAAGGGTTTAAACATCATGCTAGTCAAGACTCTACAATCCTTCCTAGCCATCTATATTCACGATAGATTTAATCAAGATCGTCGAATTAGACCTTGGATTAGCACTCAAGGAGTTGAGACAAGGTCATATCTCTCGGTCATACGAAGGGAGGACAAAGGCCCTTCGGGTTAGTTGACAAGAAGTGTATAAACCATGAAGATCTGAAGTCCCATAGTGAAGTACAGTCGTAGATATGGAAATTTATTTTGGGTCGTTAGATCTACAAGCCTTCCTAATTCGTAGGTTCAGTAATTCAGGAAAAAATGGAGTCATGGTGTTAAAGTTTCGAGACTCCTGGAGTCCCGAAATTCCAGAGTAAATCAACATCGTCGAACAATTGGGTACATGTGTCTATAGTTCCAAGTATTCAGAAAAATGGTCATTTGGGAGGTGGGGAGGAGTTGTTAAGGTGTAAAAGTCCTGAACTCCCAAAAACCAGAGTTAATCCTGACCTTTGTTGTCAGTAAAACCAGGACGATCAGACCTGTGGGTTCGGCCTTCATGAATTTAGAGGAAATGAAAGTTGCAACAACTAAAACTTCTGAAGCCCGGAGCTCCGTGTTGACGCTTAAAAGTGCAACGATGAATACTATGCTCGCAAATGATTTCCAAGATTTATTATTTAACAATATTAATAATAAACTAGTAGGTGAGACCCCCTTGTTAGACTTATGGCGCTATGGTGGATATGTTGCGCTTATATTTTGTTTCCCTATGTGATGGTACTAGCACAGTCTTCTATAGTTCATTTGTCTCAGATCAAAATTTAAAATGTTATGGTGATATGTGATGGTTGGTTTATTAAAACACAACACTAAATGGCTTTGATGATCTCTCACAGAATATGTTCAGGTTGCCCTGTGGATGAAAGAATTATTATCCGTTATTTGTTTTGATATTGTATTAAACATGGCATTAAATGGTTTGGATGATATTTGATAGAAGTTAATATTGCTACCCTTTTGAATAAAAGAACTACATTCAAGTTCTAATGTTGTGCATTATTATGACAAAGGATGGGTACTCTTGACCCTTGCTACTATGGTTATGCGCCTTGTTTGAATTTCATATATGGTTGCACATTGGATTATGCTCATAGCACATTGTTATTTAAAAAACAAAAAATGGCATTACCAAGGGATGGTGCACTATGCAAAAGTGATATGGAAATGGATATTTGGTTGATTAATGGTTTAGTGTTATGGTGAATTATCTTGGCTCGTACTTTGAATTGAATGAAGTTGAAAGGGAGAAGTGACGTGCATTTACTACACCTAACTCAAACTCCCCTCGAGCCCATCACCCTATTAATTCTTTCATTTTGTTTTGGATCTGGTAGTTGTTGTTGCTCTACCTTGTTCGGTCGAGAAGGAGGTATACAGTCTTGTTTTCTTCCTTGTGCAGGCTTTTCCAGGTATGGGTTTTCTTACTCTTCCATCAATGGTAGTTACTCTACCGTTTGGATCAACTTTTGGATATTAATTTCTTGTGGTCTGTGTGATTCTTAAGATGTTATGATTTTCTGAACTACGTATTGGTGGTTGTGTCCTTGGTTTCTTATGATAGTTTTTATGGATTCTTGGCACTTTAGAAATGAAATGGTCACGCTCTTCTTGTTGTGTAATCCTTACATGGAATTGTTGAATAAAATTTGCAGTAGAGCATGCTTGGTTATGGCTTGGGTTTTGGGTCTAGCCTCTCTGTTGAAACTGGTTATCAGGGTTTCCAAAGATCTGAGCTTTGTGAGTACCCTACCTATGGATTGCCATAACATGTCTCTGTGATTAAGTGTGCCCATGCCATGTTCGTCTTTGTGGCTAATGTACAAATGTTTTTTTGACCCTATGGTTTTTAATGAGAATCGATGAAAGGATATAATAACCGGTGCCTTGTCTTGGAAAAACCCCGAGCTATTAGTTTCTTTCTTATGACCTCACTGTTTCCTAGAAAGCATTACACAGTCTGAATTTAAGGTCACCCAGAAATTAATGGAGAAATTATGCATGCTTTTTGGTCGGGCATAGGTTTGTGCTTGGATGCTCATTTTACAGTGTTGATTAAAGGGATTGGCTTCATTTTGTTTCCTGCTGGAATTGGCTTTCTGTTGTTTTGGAAATCCTTACAGCCGAGAGCATTGTTACATATTATTGTTATGTGGTAAATCGTGATAGGGCATGAGATTTTTTTGCTATTCGAGTACCAAACCCTCTAGTCAAACCACATGTTCATACCTTCCACTTGTTTTCTTAAACCCTAAATATTACCTTGATATTGTTTTACTCCAGTCGATGGTTGATGGGAGCATTGTGCGTGTGTGGTTACTTGTGCACGACTTTGTTGCGTTCCTCGTTTGGAAATTATGGAAGAATTTTGTACACACTTATTTATTTGAAGCATGGGCTCAAAGTATTGAATGTTATTTGGTTCATTTGTTTGTTGTTTATATAAAATACACTTGTGTGTGAATTGATTGAGGCCCGAAAAAGAGTTATAACGTCCAATTTGATAGCGTTGAATGGTGTTGAAATAATTAATGGATATAAATGGTTGTAAACATTATGCATGTTCCTGTTGGTTTTAAAAGATTTAGCATTGGAATTCATGTATGATTATGGCTCAAAGGCTATTGTGGTTTTTCATATCGATTGCAATTTTCTTTGTTATGACTGTCATATAATGATTATATGGATGAAAAGGTTGATGTAATTAAATAGTTCTAGGCATATAGATTATTGTTTGGAATACAGCAAGAAAATTTGTCAAATGAAGTAACAGTTTAAATTGTGGTTTTGAAAAAGGAACACTATTAAAACTTCGAAGGTCTAGACAAAAATATGTTTTTTTTTGCATGTTTTGAGTTATTTTCAATTGAACAGTATCCATATTATTTCTCTTTCATTCAATCACTTTTCACTCATTACATTCCCCTCATAATCCCAATTTCACTTATTGCATCCATGTTCTGTGAAATAAATTTAAAAAGGAAAAGGTTGTGTAAAAGCGACAAAGGGATAACATGGCAGTGGTTGGTGACTGATATTTTGAGATTTTATTGCACAATAAATTGTTTGATTGATTGCTGAAAAATATTTGTGTATTAATCCCCTATCATTATACCACTTTTCGCTAATTACACCCCCTCCATATGTCCCATGAACCCTATCACCCCATGTTCACTTGGAAATTAATAAATGGTTTGTTATGGATGGATTTGCATTTAGTTTGTGTCATTTTTTTAGCCAAATTTTTATTCATGTAAGAAGAGTGTCATGAATGGTTTATTAAGAGATTCATTATTTATGAACTGCTGCTATAGGATGAGTTTTTTCAGTAGGGGAAGCAATGGAAGAAATAACAGAGGTAGGGGAAATTAGAATCGAGGTCCTAGAAGGCCTAGATTTTCCATCCACTTTGATGTTGATCCCCAAGAATTGAACCAGTTGTTCCAAGATGGGTTCTTTAATTGGATTGGTCGTAGAATAGTGCACCCTCGAACAAAAATACCTCATTTCCAAACTCCTCAGAACATCCTTGGAATTCTCGTTCCTCCTCATGTGTCTTTGCAACTGGAAGTCCCCGCAAATGATGGATGGAAAGATATCGTCAACCCGGTTGTCTCTCACCATCATGGTTGGACCAATATGGCATTGCCTATCCCACCACTTGTCAATCCCAATGTCCAGATTGCTCATGTTGATTTTCCTGTTCAATCTTCACATGCTAGTAAAAGACTAAAAACTAATATTCCCCAACCTATGCAAGATAAAGGAAAAGTAGTTACTTCCCCTTCTTCACCCTCCAATGATTCCTCAAAATCCGTGTCTTCTCGCATGCATTTGAAGGATTATTTTTCCCATATAATCAGTGAGATACATCCTCAAGGGTCTAACCCACCACGGGATACTTTCGAGACATCAAAGGGAGACAGCAGGGAAAAAATAAATATTGCGTCCCAGAGTGGCAAGTATGGTTTTTAGATTATGTGTTTTTATTTTGAGTTGATGAGGATGGTGCTACTGGTTTTCAGTATTTTTGGACAGCAAGCTATTTTTTGGTATTTGTGGATAATGTGGATGATGTGGATATTTATATATTTTTTGGTATGATAGAAATTATTTATGATATTAAATATCCAGTTTGGAAGATATTTATGGGAGCTACAAGGGTGGAATGTGTTAAAATGATTGTCCTTTTGTGTTATATTTTATGATTTTAAAAAAGAAATGACGGGAGTCACAAGGGGTCCCACCTACCTAGTTATTATTAATTAAAGACCCTTAACTATATTATTATTATTTATTTCTCCTAAACTAATTAGTTAAGTCAAACTAACTTAACTAAAGAAAGTAGTTGAACTACTTCAACTTATTTCGAAAGAATAAAAGTTGAATGAGAAGAAGAAACAAGAGGAGAATAGAAGGAGAAAGCAAGATTAAGGTTTTCTCTTTGATTTCATGAGATGGTTTCAGTTTTCACTCATTCTTAAGTTTATTCAAAGTCTAATTCTCTTTTTGACAGCAGGGTCTTATTGTAGATAGAAAGGTTCAAAATTGAACCAAACTCTTCAGACGTTTGTTTTAGAGGTGTTGATTCATCCTTGATAGTTTGTGTATTCTTGTATGTTTGTGAATTAATTTTCATAGCTGATAAAGGATATCTTGCAGGGTCAAATTGGCATTAGTTAGTGGCAAGCTGATCCAGATTATAAATTTCAGTTTTACTTTATTGTCGGAGTCCTTTTGTATGGTGCATCGGGGATCTCTAAATCAGACTTTGTTGCATGCCCTCGCAAGGGTTTTGTAAAGAGAAAAACACTTTTGATATCTCAGAATGAAATAAATCAGATTGTTATTATGTCTCATATATGTGTATTTATGACTTGGTTACTATTCGCTTTTTGATCTCCATGTTTACTTTCTGTAACTTGTGTACATTTCATAAACGTATATAAATTTTATTTTATATTGCAACATTATTTTCATTAATAAAT
>ML782144.1:712801-738832 GCA_009831015.1 Picea engelmannii | reverse complement strand
GGATATTCCTCTTCCTCTACCACATGTGCTTGATGCTTTATTTTCCCTTTTCCTTGAGGACAGTCATAGGAAAAGAGTCCCAACTTTTGACAGTTGTAGCATCTGATCTTTGAAACATCCTTCTTCTTATCTGGAACTCTTACAGAGTTAGCTTCTTTATTATTCTTCTTGAAGGAACTTCTTTTGTTTTTTTGAGTTGTAAGAGCTTCCTCTTCATCGAAAATTAATCTCTTGTATTGGTCTGGAAGTCTAGATTCTTCATGTGTGCAATCTGCCCATAACTTATCAAACTTGGGTAACTTGCTTCTTGCACACACTCCTTGTACAAAAGGAATCCAAAATGTTGGAAACCCATTTAGGGTTGTGGTTACAAGATCCTTGTCACTAATGACATCTTCAATAGCTACAAGCTGATCTCTGATCTAAGAAACTCTCATAAGGTAGGATGTGACAGATTCTGAGTTTTCCATCTTCATATTATGAAGATGATTTCTTAAGGTAAGATTCGAGCTAATGTCTTTGCTTTCATATAACCTGTTGAGTGCTTCATACATTTTCCTTGTTGTCTGTAGTTCGGATATATGAGGGATCAAGTGATCCTTCACTGAATCTGACAATTTTCTCTTTGCTTTCTTTTCATTCTTCTTATGCTTGGTATTTTTCTCTTCTTCATCTGGTTCTGGTACACCCACTGTAACATGTTCTAGGAGATTATTCTCCTCTAGAATCATCTGCAACCTATGCTTCCAAGATCTGAAGTTTCCATATCCTTCCAGCCTATCTTCTACCCTCATGTTGGTAGCCATTCTTTCTTGCAGCGAAAACCCTAGCCCTTCGGGCTATAGAAATAATAAAAAAAATCAAATTACTTGGATTTGAAAACTGAACTCACCAAAAGATGCATTGGACTGAGGCGAGTAGCCTATTGTGTTTAGATTTCAAAAAATCCAACTTTTACGCCTCCAAACTTGATCTGTGGATTTTTGGACTGGTGCTTCTAGTTTTCTAGTTCTTTTGGTTTTCTGGTACTTCTGGTACACTGGTACTTCTAGTTTTCTGGTACTTTTGGTACTTTGTGAAAACTAGGGTTTTCACTTTTCGAGAGATCTAGCCACTGAAAATGTGCGTTGAAGATGCCTAAATGTTCCTTGATGGTAGGGCACACCTTTTTAGATGGATTTGGGGATGAAAACCTTCTTCAATAAAAAGCCCTAATTTTCATGTACGGCAACAGTGACATTTTTCTTTTTCCTGTGAAAGATGCTCTCTTCAGCTTAGCTCTGATACCATGTTAAAGTTTCTACTATTATTAGGTTACTTTCAATTTACTAGATAACAATAGCATAGATAGGATCACTGAGAGAAACACAATCACAAGAGTACACAAGCATTTATCCTGGGAAACCCTCTAGGGGAAGAAAACCCAGCAAAACTTCCTTAATATAGATAGCCAATACAATGCCAAGACAATGAGCCAAACAACACAAAATTTCCTCTCCCAGAGATGCGCCTCTCTCTCTCTTCCTTCTTCCAACAACTGGTAACTGCAGCTTCCTTCAATACTTGTGCACTAGATGAGTGAGGTGCGTGTGTGTCTAAACGAGGCATTGGCCTCTCTTATTTATACAATTCTAGCACGTGTGGAAGTGTCTCTTCACTGGCAGGGCTGACTTCTTCTTCTGGGTGGTTATAACCACCTTTAATATATTATGGGGCCTCTTTAATATATTATGGGGCCGAATTCTCATTCTACCTAGTACAATTAGGGTTTGACCAAACTGCAAAAGGGGATTTGGTCAATTACAATGACCAACATGATCAATCCAAAAAAGGGGATTGATCTAATCAATAATAAATATATATTTTATCTTTATCCACAAAAGGGGATAAGAATATTCTTTGCAGTTACACAATATTTTAACAGTATTTACCTCCACATGTAAACCTGACGAGAATAGAATATTTCGAGAAGCAAGATGAAACCCTAATGAGTTGGCTAATAACCCTAGAAGACATGTCGGCTCAAGAGGATAATTTGTATTAGGTTATTAGCCTCCAAGAGAAGAAGTCGGCCAAAAGAAATAATATTTACTGATTAGATAGATACCCAGAATGAGAAATCGGCCCAAGTAGTTAGCCAGAGTTAGTATAAATATAGGAGGACAGTCTTCATTTTGGCAGGCATTCTCAGAATTTCATAGCAGCACTTGTGTGCACTGCAGTTGCCCAGTTTGTGCGCAGGTTTGGAGGAGAGTTGTCATTGCAGCTACTGCAGCTAGCAGATTACGCTTTGGTTTGGACTATCTCTTGGTTAGGGTTTGGACTATCTGATCAGCTCTTGTTTGATGTGTTATCCTTGGGGAAAGGTATGCTACTCTTTTTTTGTCTATCTAGCCTAGGGTTTGCTTCCAGAGTGATTCTCTGTCAATATTGAGGTGCTCGAAGGGTGGCTTCAGCCTATGGTTGGGTGACAATAGTGATATTGTCAAAGTTAAAACGAGCACATCCATTATATTCTAATAGTTTATGGGCCCACACCTCCTTCATTCAGTCTAATCACTAGAAGGAAGCATAGCCATAAGGATATTAAGCTCGTTGAAGAACTGTCGCTAGGGTTTCTAGCAGGAGCAGTCACCAAAGCACTACCACTAGGTTTTCTAGTAGGAGCAGTCACCAAAGCACTACCACTAGGGTTACTAGCAAGTGCAATTGCAGAAACCCTAACCCTCTCGTTGAGGCACCTTAAGTGAATGGATTGACCTAATTTCTAGATAGATCGGTGCACCCTAGCCTAGCGCATCTTCTGGTACTCTCATCAAGCCAAGACATCAAGTTTGAGTTTTTGGTCAAATCTAGGGTTGACCAAGTCAAAGAAGCTATGACTTACTCTATGAAGTTAGAAAACAAGTTAGATGGAGCCTCTAACTTCAAAGCATGGAAAAAAATGATTGACCTCATCCTTACCAAGAATAAAGTGTTGGATATCCTGAAAGGAAATATCCTGGAACCAAAGTTTGAAGAAGAAAAAGAGAAGGAACCGCAAAACGTTGCATTTATGAAGAATTTCAAAGACGGTGACATCAATGCCATGAGTATCATAGTGGAATCTATAAAATATCACTTGATACCCTACATCTCCCATCTTGACTCATCGAAGAAGATGTATGATGCCCTAACAAATCTCTTCTCAGTCAGAAACATTGGACAAGTAATGAGTCTGAAGAATGAGCTCTGTGACATGAAGATGAATGATGATAACAGTATAACATCATACTTTGTGAGAATATCTCAGTTAAGAGATCAACTACAAGCTATTGAAGAGATCATTTCAAAGAAATAATTGGTAAACATAGTACTCAATGCTCTTCCCAAGACATGGGATGCACTTGCCACAAGCATGAACACAAGGAAGGAGTATCCTACATTTGAAGAACTTTGGATCAGTGAAAAAGAGAAACCCCAAAAGAAGTACGATGATCAATCCTTCACAGCAAGATTCAAGAATTTCAAGAACAAAAGGAAGTTTGGTTCAAGGAGGAAGACAAATCAAGAGAACGATATTTCAGAAATACAATGCTTCAACTGTCGAAAGTATGGTCACTACAAGAATCAATGTCCTGAGCTAAAGAAAAGAAAGGGGACACATGAAGCATCAGTTTTCAAAGAGAAGGAACCTACTAAGAAGACCAAGTAGGATAAAACATACTTCTTATTCTAAAGACAAGGTAACAATACTCTTCTTAGTTCTTGTACATATCTTGTTTGCATAGTCTTCGTACATATCTTGTATATTTATCTCTTAGAAGATAATATGTTCCAAGAAGAACTATACCTATGGAAGAGAAACAAGATAAGGATTGTTATCATTATACAAGTCAGATAATACACATGAAAGGATGAAATACATCAAACAAATCATATGGAAGCTATTACAAGATAAGCCAAAATCATAATCAATCCTGAAGAGACTTACAAGAAGCAAAGATAGAAAGAAGTCAACAATCAAGAAGAAATTGGAGAAACACTTATAACACTTTATAGAAAGGAATAATGATGCAGATGGAAGAATGGACTCTCCTAGATGAAGGGAGTCGATTATATATCACCAAAATGAAGAGCATGCATTCATACATGAAGCATGGATTAGGAGGGACCTAATCCTATGATCCATTGAAGATGATGAAGTATATATCCATGGTAGCAGCAATGAAAGGCAGTAAATGGTCAGTTCGACCTCAGAAGAAGTCTTCTTCGAAGAGAAGCCTTAAAGTATCCCTGGTTGTCCATCCACATCTGTGATCCTATAATGAAAGGAAGAAGTGGAATATTTAGGGCATGGAATCTATAAGAAACTCCATGGACCCAAGAGATAAAGAAAAACATGAGGAAGAATATGAAGATTCCAAGAAAGAAAGAGAAGCCAGAACAACTAGTCATTGTATCGAGAATCACAAGATTACCAGCCTGATATGAACTCACTAAAAGAAAACAAGTAGAGGTACTGAAATTTGTGATGAAGAACAGTGTATGAAAGACTTATGAATGTAAGCATTGCGAGATCTAGAACTAGAGGTTCTCCCAGATGGAGGGAGAAGACTATGATGTTTACCTGTTCCAGTAAACCAAACATACCTCTACATGAGCCAGTATATCATCCGCAATATCCATGGGTTGGAGTTTACATGCAAAGCAACCTCAAGGATTTGAGGTATATCAGGAAGAGACCCTTGTATGCAGATGGAAAAAGACTACCTGATGGAGAACCTCCAATGCACAGCAGAAGCGTGGTGAAGATTTTCTATAATAGATATATTATATCAGATTGATTACTCAGGAGATCAGGATGATGGATTGCTAATCCATGACAAAGATGTCATGATGACATAAGAAGTGCCACATGGATATGTTCTAGTTTGACCCTTGCCGCGATGTCGTGAGCTAGCAGGAACCAAGAGGAATCCAACAATGATATACTTTATTGATCAGAGCTATATGAAGCCTTCAAAGAAAACCAGTGTTCCAGACTGAAGTGCATTTGAGATCAAGCATTATATTATCCATGATAAAGTCCATAAAGGAGAAAGTGTTTCTCCAATACATATCTCCACAAATAAGCAGATAAGCAGACATTTTGGTAAAAGCTTCTGTCCAAGATGAAAAAGTTTGTGTGCTCAAGCTAGAGCTCGTGGAGGCGACTTCCTTATTGAAAAAGGAAGAGATGACTCCTAGTTTGGGAGGGAGCATGATGTGTTATTGACTCATGGAAAGTCATTTTTCAGTTCAAAAAATGGTCCAGGATGAGTAGATCCTTTCCAGTTCGGAAAGTGGTTTGAGATTTCTAACAGACAGGCATTTTCCATTTCAGAAAATGGTCCAGATCGAACGGTCATTTTTGTAATGAAAATGGTTCGATGGATTGTTGATGTACCATAGACAGCTATTTTCCATTGTGGTTAGCATGGGGAATGGTCTAGGGCAGTCTCTCTTCTTGAGGGTTACTCAAGAAGACTGGCCCGCCTCGTCGGACAGTGATTTTCCATTGTGGTTAACATGGGGAATGGTCCATTTTGGAGGTTGGTGCAGGAGAGTCATTTCCTTAGGAAATGGTCCGGACAGTCATTCCTTAGGGCAGATTCATTCTCTCTAGGTTTCATTTTTTTTAGTGTTGAAGGAATGGTCCAGGGTGGGGAATGGTCCAGGTGTAGCAATCAGGGACACGCATTCCTTAGGGAAGACTCATTCTCTCCAGTTTTCACTTTGTTTAGTGTTGGAGGAATGGCCCAGGGTGGGGAATAGTCCAGGCTCAGAAATCGAGATAGTTATTCTTCCTTGCTTGAGAAGAATAGTATAGATAGCTAATCATTGATGTCTTACCTTTTGAGGGAAGATTCTCTTCCAAGATCTCATAGATGTGAGTGGAAGAATGGCCTAGATGATTCAGTTTATATCATAACATTGTTTCTGTGCTGGTTGATATCAGATGATTTTTATGAAGATTGTATGTCTCTAGACAGTAGATGTATACTATCGTGGTGGATGTGTTCCACTATTTGTGACTATACGTTACTGATCAAGTAATTGTGTGCTACTTGGTGTGGTAGTGTACCACTGGAATGTAGTTGTGTACTACTATGGATAGACACAGTTGTGTTCTATTGAATGATATTGTTTTGATTGCCTTGAAGACTATCAGCAGTATTGAAAATGTTTATCAGGTAGATGGATGATCAATGGACAAAGATTTCCTAGACAGAAAATGGTTTAGGACATTTATTCTTCTAGGACATATGTCTAGATTAGAAGAATGTCTCTTGTGTCACTCTGTGGTGTGAGTGACTTACCTAGCATCATGTCTAATTACTCAGATAGAGTATGGTTTTGAGACATGATGCAACTGATGACATTGATGGTGATGATGGTGCTCATGATCTAGTCATGAGAAAGTCTATACGACTATGTTGATGCTATCGGGTAAATGGTATGTTTGTGCTCAAGACCATTACATGTAATACCTCCCTAGCTAGGAGGGAGTGTTAATATTATGGTAGTTGCGGGAGGTAGTTACCTCCATGTGTAAACATGACAAGAATAGAATATTTCAGGAAGCAAGATGAAACCCTAATGAGTTGGCTAATAACCCTAGAAGACATGTCGGCTCAAGAGGATAATTTGTATTAGCTTATTAGCCTCCAAAGAAGAAGTCGACCAAAAGAAATAATATATACTGAACAAACAGATACCCAGAATGAGAAGTTGGCCTAGACAGTTAGCTAGAGTTAGTATAAATACAGGAGGCCAGTCTTCATTCCGGCAGGGATTCTCAGAATTGTAGAGCAGCACTTGTGCGCACTGCAGTTGCCCAGTTTGTGCACAGGTTTCGAGGAGAGAGGTCATTGCATCTAGCAAATTACGCTTTGTCTTGGACTATCTATTGGTTAGGGTTTGGACTATTTGATCAGCTCTTGTTTGATGTGCTATCCTTGGGGAAATGTACGCTACTCTTTGTTTGGCTATCTAGCCTAGGGTTTTCTTCCAGAGTGATTCTCTGTCAATATTAAGGTGCTTAGAGGGTGGATTTCGCCTACGGTTGGGTGACAATAGTGATATTTTCAATGGTAAAATGAGCACATCCATTATATTCTAATAGATGGCTCATGCTCCAATGAAGGTAATGGAGCTAACATTATCTTGTACTCACCTGTAGGTAAAATTCATAGCTTTTACTATAGATTAGAGTTTTCATGCACGAACGACGTCACCAAATTGTAATCATTATTGCTAGTAATTGAAAATGCCTATAATTTAGGTTGTGGACACCTTACAGTGTTTGGGGACTCTGAACTTGTTGTGAATCTTGTACGCAAAATATATTCTCCTAGAAACAAGTTAATGAAATGATACGCCCAAGATGTTTGGATGCTTATCTCTAACTTATTATCATTTAACATCACTCATGTTAAAAGGGAACTGAATTCAATGGTTGATAGGTTCGTTGTTTTTGTAGTGTCTCCTACTCGGCAACTTCTACCACAAAGACCTAATTATACTTTTCAGTCGTTATATTTTCCTCATATCCATGACAATGTAGAGTCATGATAGGTCTTCCCTAGTGATGAAAGCATTTGTGCTTTCATATAAAATGAACCATATAATCCCAAAGAGGTTATATCCATGGAAAATAACAAAATTATGAAGGGCTTGACTCCTCTAGAAAGTTCATTTTCATCGAGTGATGTAGGAAACAAAGGAAAGAATAAAGAAGAGGAGTCAAAAAGGAAAGTGGGTGAAACCGTTTACTTGAATATTGGAACACCCGGTTCCCCAAATAATGTTAAGATAGGTGCCCAATGTACTGATGAAGAAAATTTGAAATTCACTAAGTTACTTTGTGAATTTCAAGATGTTTTTGCTTGGTCTTATGAGGATCTTCACGGTTTTGATCCTGCTCTTATACAGAATGTCATTCCTATCAAGGAAGGTATAAAACCAGTTAGGAAAAAACAAAGACCCATTAACTCCGCACTTGAATCTACCAGTAGGAAAGAGTTGGAAAAAATCTTGAAGGCTGGGATAATTTTCCATGTTAAGTATTCTGAGTGGGTTTCCAATTTGGTTCTCGTTCGAAAAACAACGGGTCAGATCTGACTATGTGCTGATTTCTGAGCATTAAATAGAGTAAGTGTAAAATACCATTTTCCTCTCCCTAATATGGAAATGATTTTGTAGCAAGTTGCAGGGTCACAAATGATGTCCTTACTTGATGGTTTTTCTGGTTATAATCAGATCAAGGTAAAAAGGATGGATAAATACAAAAACACTTTCAATACATGTTGGGGCACATTTTCTTATGAACGCATGCCTTTTGGATTATCTAATGCATATGCCACTTTCCAAATAGCTATGCAGATAGCTTTTGACAATATGATTGCTAATATTATTCAAATTTATCTTGATGACTTGATTGTATATTCAAAGAACTGATCGGATCATTTTGGTCATCTTAGAAAATTTCTCATGCGATGCAAAAATTTCGGCATTTCTTTAAATCCTTCTAAGTCTATTTTCATCATTATCAAGGGAAAGCTCATTGGGCATATTTTTTATGATTCAGGAATAAGCATAGATCTCGAAAGGATTGTTGCTATTTTGAACCTTCCAGCCCCCACTTCCAAAAAGGAGGTTCAAGCCTTTATGGGAATTATCAAATTTATCCATAGATTTGTTTATGATTTTAATGTAATGGTCAAACCAATTCATAATCTTCTTAAGCAAGATATCTCCTTTTCTTGAACTGATGACGTCGAGAATTCTTTTGTAAGGATTAAGAAGGTAATCAGTTCCGCACTGGTTTTGGCAAAGCCAGATTTTGAGAAAGATTTCATTATATACACTAATGCCATGGAGGAAGCAGTTTTTGTTGTTCTTGTACAATGTGATGATGAGAATAATGAAAAACCAGTAGCTTACATCAGTCAAAGCTTGTCAGATGAAGAATTCAAATATTCTTATATCGAAAAACATGTTTTCTCTCTTGTTAAAGCTATGGAAAAATTTTGCCACTTTATCCTAGGCAAGCACACACTGGTAAAAGTCCCTTTGTCTGCTGTCAAGTTTCTTCTCTCACAGACTTATCTTTCAGGGAAGCTTGCACATTGGCTTGCCAAGATCCAGGAGCATGATTTAACCATCATGACTTCAAAAACGATTAAGGGATGAGACTTATCCCTTCACTTAGCTCAACAAGCTGAAGCAAGTGAAGAAATTAACGAACAAGATAACCCTCTTGCAGCACTATTTTACATTGATATTCAAATACTTCCTATAGTTGAACATCCTTGGTATAAAACTCTGGTGTATTCCTTGCAAAATCAGAAATGCCTAGATAACTTAGATATTCATCAAAGGAGAACACTTTGTCTTGAATCTTCTAGATATGTTATTTTAGGAGACTTCTTGTTCAGAAGATTTGTCGATGGAATATTACTTCGGTGGGTGAATAATGAGGAAGCACAGAAACTGTTACAAGAAACCCTTGGATCTTCATATTCTGTTATTCATGTAGGTGTCCATTTTTCTGCTAAAACTACTACTTTTAAAATCATCAAAAAAGGGTATTACTGGCCTTCAATTTTTCGAGATTCTTATAAATTTTCAAGATCTTGTGACAAGTGCCAAAAATTCATTGGGAAAGAATGTATTTTTGCCATGCCTTTTCAACCTAGCCTCTGTGATTTTCCTTTTTCAAAATGGGTTCTGGAATTTATCAGTCTTATTAATCCTCCATCTTCAGTAGGGCAGGTTTTTGTATTGACAGCCACAAATTATTTTACGAAATGGACTGAAGTTGTCCCACTTAAACACTCACAGGATGAATAGGTTATTTCTTTCATTGAAACTAATATTTTCTCCATATTTGGCACTCCTTTAGAAATTATTACAGAAAACGGCCCTGCTTTTATTTTTGCTAAGCTAACTCAGTTTCTAGCTAAGCTGGGATTCAGACATTTTACCTCATCATCTTATTACCCTCAAGGAAATGGGCAAGCCGAGTCTACTAAAAAAAATCTGGTTAGAATTATCAAAAGTCTCATTGAAGATAAGCCTCATCAATGGCACACCCTCCTCACTTACACCCTTTGGGTAGATCACACTACTACCAAGGTAAGCACAGGTTGCACTCCCTTTCAGCTTGTTTATGGTCAAGAAGTTATTCTTCCTACCGAGCTGGAAATTTCTTCTCTACGGATGATGCTACATATTGAAGAATTAAATTCTTCTAATGTCTCTCAACGGATAAATGCATTGTTAGCTTTAGAGTAACAAAGGTTGTTTTCCTTGGAGAACATAAAGAGAAGACAACAAACCGTAAAGAGATATTTCAACAAAATCACAAAAGCTGTCAGATTTAAAGTAAATGAGAAAGTCTTGCTTTGGGATTCATCTCATGATGATAGAGGAAGACATTCGAAGTTTCAAAAATTATGGTTGGGTCCTTTTAAAATCGCTTTTGTCCTAGGCGCAAATTCTTATCTCCTGAAGGATTAGGAAGAGCGATTATTTTCCTATAGCACCAACGGTTCCCACTTGAAACATTATGTGGAACTAGTTTGAAAGTTAAAACGCTTTATGAAAATTACTTATGTATTATAATTTTTTGTTTCACTGCTTTGATTTTTCTTTGTTGTTTTTATTTTTCTGATGTTTCATTTCTGTTATTTTTCTTTTATTAATTTCTTTTCTTTCATAAATAAATTATGGATCAATTTTTCCACAGTGATGCTATTCTGCGAGTATTGTTAAGCAATAACAATCAGGTTACACATCTATCATGATGTCCCCCTTGAAGACATCACTGAAATTGTTCTCTACATCCAGTACTATTGTTAGATAGATAATTGGATTTTCATCCCTACTTTTTGTCTTCCCTTTCTTCCCTCCACCCTGAGATTCAAAAGAGCACACCATAATTTTTTCTCCTTTAAGAAATAAATGCTTTCACTGTGACCAATCAAATGTTATGCATATAGGAATAAACCCCTCATACGTAACACTTTCCATGAGTTGTTCCCAAATTCCCGGATCATGTTTTTCCTTAAACCACCTCACTTCCCCCTATTGCACAATCATAATGGTAAATATTTTATTTGTTCTACGATTCACCTTGTCTGCAAAGACAGAGCTTCCAAATTCTTAATCTATTGAAAACAGATTTCCCTGTGGAGTCGCCAGTTTTTTTATGCTTAAAAGTGCAACGATGAATACTATGCTCCCAAATGATTGACAAACTTTATTATTTAACATTATTAATAATAAACTAGTAGGTGGCACCCCCTTGTTAGACTTATGGTACTTGTTATCTCCTCTAATAAATTGGTGGAGATTTTGCTTTTTAGGTGATAGATTGTGGTCCAAAATTTATTTCTAAATTTTTGTAGGTAGGTTAGAGAGTCTATTTTCTATAAATAAACTTAGAAAGAACTTTTGATTTGGTTTGGTCAAGAAAACGACAGAATCTCAGGTTTTGGTGGTTTAGGCGAGCCCGAAATGTGCTCATTAACCACCAAAATCCTTCGTTCTCAGTAGTTAAGAGGGAAAAGCAAAAGCTCATTTAACTACCGAAAAGATTTCAATGGGAAAAATGAAAAGCCCATGCTTTCGCACGAGCCAGTTGTAAATTGGCGCAATGATGAAAACATAACCGCCGAAAGTCCATGGAGGTGGTAAGGTATGCATGTTCTTGTTGTATCTATCCGAAGATTGATACCCTGTTGTCCTTTTAATTGCATTTGTCATTTCAAAATTAAGGCTCAGCAGAGACACAAAAACTCATGCGTGTTTCCCAACTAACAGAAATGATTAGTCACGTAGCCCCTCACTATCTCCAGTCACGACGAAACAGATCCATTATGACCTCGATTAATCTCTGATTTGATCTCCATTTATTATCAATTCGAATCCGGAAATAATTGTGACAATCTTGAACCCATGATTTCATCAAGCAAACGCATATCCAGAGACCATAATCCCAATTTTTTTGGTGATTATCGAGCATAGTTCGAGTTCAACAGATCATTATCAAGCCAATTTTCATACCAATCAAGCCAGGTTGATTCATCAGGTAGTTCAAAGCCCATATTGTTTCAATTTAAATGTACATCTCATCAAAACTCGAAATTTTCGACATGTTTTCAGTCAGTCTGTTGCCTAAATTTGGTTAGTGATTGAGCTTTGCGATCATAACTCTGATTCACTCTATCTCGTTTATTTTTCTCTAAGTCATACTCCCTGTCACCCTAAATCATAGAGTCTGTGTCTCCCTGGCACGAATTTTTTCCTAAATCGCAGGTACAGTTAGCATTTACTAAATGCCAAAAGCAGGGCCAGTTCTAAGGGTTGAATTGGATGGATTTTGGTACCTTGAGGCTCACCTTGAGGTGGCTAAGTTCTTCAAGCAAACTGGAGTCTATACGTATTGTGAAAAAATGGCAGATTTTCACCAACAGGTGTCTGAAAACTTTGCTAGCTCGTATGATGGAAGAACAACAACAGTGGGAAAGGAGCAGTTTGTGGTTGATGAGATAGCCATAGCTGAGTTCACTAGTCTTCCCAGAACAGGCGATTGTTGGTTCAAATCAATTGTACCTTCAAACATTGAATTCAGATCCTACCTACAGACTCTGCACAAAGATCTTACATGGAAAAAAGACATACCAATGTCTTATCTGGAACCTAAATGGAAATCTCTCCTAAAGGCAATCTTTGTCTATATCACCTGTGAAGGTAGATACAACAGAGTCATGTTCTACCACTTCAAACTTTTAAATCACTTCACAGGGAGATCTCCCATCAATTTACCATTTTACTTGCACAAAGTCCTCACGAAAATGGCTAGGCAGGTCAAGGCCAAGCCCACTAAGGTGGCAAGTATATTGTCTCATCAAGGACTCATTACTCTCATTGTCAAAGAGTCATTGAAGAAAAGGCAGGTAGATTGGAACTACTTCCTCTTCTTGAATGAATTCCAGACTGATTGGCAACAGCAGGAGAAGGGTAAAAGAGCTGCCACTAAGAAGACCATTACTCCTAAAAGCAGTCATAGAAAATGGAAGGGTATCTCACCACCAAGAGATCCGATAGAATCATCCTTTGTTAAAAGAAAAAGAACCAAAAGAAAGTTACAGTTTGAGGGTGAGCAGACCAAGGACCCTCTTGAAGGAAGTAACCCTTTAAACCTACCATATAGTGATTCAGAGCCAGAACAGGAGTTAGCAGAGACACAAGCTAATGTACAGGCTGGACAAGTTACAGATGATTGTCCCAACTTGCCCTCACCAACTCCCCCAGAGGCACACAGTTCACCATTGGCAAAAGCTTCTTCAAGTAAGCCTAAAGCATCTAAGGCATGGAAAATCAATAAACTCCTGCAACAAGTCTATGAAATGGAAGTCTTGGAAAGAGTTATTAAAAAGGCAAATACAGACTTGACTTAAAGAAATGCTGAAATTTTCAACATGAACCAAAGCCTCAAAGAAAATCATGATAATATCAAAGATAGGAACAGGGTGTTGATAAGGGAGAACATGAAGTTGTACAGGCAGCTTAGAATTCTCAGGCTAAAACTAAAAGATTCTCAATCGCCAACACATGAGCAAACAGGTTTGGAAACTCTAGCCAACTTAGCTACAACCATGGTAGATATACCACAGTCTTCCACACAGCAAGTTGAAGTTCGAAGATTTGCACGAAGAGGAGCTACATCGTCCAAAAGACCTTGAACACTTAGCAGAACATCAAGGTAATCATTTTTGCAAATTTTGAAGTTTTGAAAAAGACAAGTTTTCAGTGGTTTAGGCGAACAGGATGACTTTTCATTAACCACCGAAAGAAGAGCTTTCAGTAGTTAAATCACCCATAAGTCTTCTATGTTAACCACTGAAAGCTTTTCACTACCAGAATGACCAAATTTTTTCACAGATCGAGCTTTTTCTGATCCAAATCATTTGAAAACACTCATGATGGATGGATGATGAATTATATATTCAGTTTCAAGATCCATTTTTGGTGCATAAGGAATAGAAAGGGTAGCCAAGTTGATTTTGGCACCTATTTTGGTGGAAACAGATTGGATTTTTTGCACATCTCAACAAATTCGAATTATATCTCTTGGAAGAGTCATCACTTAGCCTTGGAAGGCTATTTTGCACTACACAATGACTCTACAAGATATGAAGGCCATGAAATGTGGGATTGACCTCATTTTGGGGATCATTCTCTATCTTTTTCGAACTGAATTTTGACTTTCTATCTTTAGCATATATGATCCATGCTTTTAGGATCTCAAAATTGCATTGTAAATCTATAAAGCTAAAGATAGAAGATGAACTAAAGGTTCGATTTTGAGTTCTATATGCTATTGTTTTGTATGAAAGACACTTTCTTTAATATATCAGCCAGCAAGCTTCTTTCATTTGTTACTGTCAGACCTTCTTTCATCTTTGTCTATGCTTATGAGTGGAATTAGTTCTTTTGTCTCTGTTTAATGATCCTATGGTAACTGTCATCTTACTTTTGATTGTTAAGCAAGAATCACAAGCATCCTTGGCTAGTTTGTTGACCCATCATATATATGGTTTTATGTATTTTTTGGTTAATTGATTAGTTTTCTTATCCATTTGTTATACAAACCTATCTGACAATAGCTCTTGAAGGCCTTGTATTGCATGAATATAGTCAAGACTGTCTTGAGAATACAATCTAGAGGTTAATATATTCATCTTGATCCAAACCTACACCTATTATTGAGAAAATAGTTTCCAAAAAGATTAAGTTACCAGGCATCTCTGACTTACAGCCTAGGAGAGTTTCCTGGAGTGATAACAAATTTGCGCTGCTGCCAGGGAGAGGAGATCGAAGCTCAGCTTCCTTGGGAGACGACATAGATCCAGCTTTGATGATAGAAAAATTCTGGACATCATTTGGGTTGTAACCATTTATCTCGTGACTCCATTGAAACGAAGTGGCTCCGAAAAGAGCTCACACCAGGGCGAACCAAGAAGGCCCACTGGCAACACTAGTTCCTAACCCTGAGAAGATCATCAGTAAGGGAAAATCTTTACAAAGACAGGCTTCTGGATCTGCAAAGACATCAAATCCAGGTATTCAAACTGACACTTCTTCTTTCATATCAAAAAGGCCTCTAGTTGAATCCTCTGCTGCTGAAACTCATAGTTCTCAGGAAATTGAAATTTTATCTGAAATATTGAAGGTAGAGGAACCTTCAATTTCTTCTAATGTTATAGACTCTGTTTTTTAGCATGATATTTCATCCAACCTTAAAGAGGTAATTACAGGATCCCCTCAGCAAAAAGAAACCTCTTCTTCATCTTCTTTGAATTCCTCACCCACCAAGCCTACAGAGGGTGTTTTCTACACTCATACTAATCTGCCTGTTCTTGAAGATATTTTACATGATCTATCCTCTAAGGGAGAAGAAAGCTTAGCCTTGTTGCTCGGTCAGTTTTACAAGGCCTCTTATTTTTCACCCATCTCTGAAAATGTTTCTCAAAGTGAAGTGAGACAACCATTTTACTTAAACTCAACCATCCCATATCAACCTTCATCTCCTGCAAAGTATTCCTCTGTATCAACCCCAAGACTACCATGGTTGTCCCTTTAACCAATATGGAACAGATTCTAGCAAATAGGTATGCTCCACTTGTCTTTCCCAATCCCTTATCTTCCATGCCAACCGAAGATTATCAGAAATATATGCCAAAGTTTACCAAAGCTGGGGATTATACTGTTGAAGAACATATAGAATCTTTTTATGCTTATGCTGAAAATATTAACATTTCAGAAGAAGATGTGTGGACCAGATTTTTTGTGCAGAGTTTGGATGGCCAAGCTTGGAAGTGGTTCAAAGAGCTACTGGCAAATTCAGTCACAGGTATTGAACAACTAGATGAGGTATTCTTAAAACACTGGGGAGAAAGAAGAGATCTACTATATTACATTTCTGAGTTCAAAAACTTAAGAAGAGAAGATGGAGAGTCGGTCTTAGACTTCATCAAAAGATTTAATAGAATGTTTGGCAAGATTCCTGCAGAGATCAAACCAAGTGATGCATCGGCAAAGATCACATTCTCTGTTGCTTTTGATCTAGATTTTTGTCTAATCCTTAGAGAAAGAAGATCAACCACACTTGCTTTAATGCAAGATGCTTCCCTCGAAGTCGAATCAAAATTATGGCATCTCAGAAGCTCAAAGGAAAGGTTGAGAGAAAGAAGTTTGTCGTTGAGCCCCCTTCTTATTCTAATAGTAAAATGGAAAAGATGGCAAAGATGTTGGACAAATTGACATCTGAAATGTCAAAATTGAAGATCCAGAATCAACAACCAGCAAGGACAAAAGAGCCAAATGCTTTTGTCCCTAGAAATCTGAATGATTTCCCTTACAGAAGGAACAATCAACAAGTTCAGATCCTTCAAAGAGACAAGAATGCAGTTGATGATCAGAGAATCAGACCCCCTTTCCAAAATTCAATGTTAGAAGAAGAACAATAGATATCTCGTGATGAAGTTGAAGAAGCAGATGAGATAAATTGTTTTGGTGGTGAAAATGATTCCTCCTTTTTGACACAAGTAGATTATGAAGAAGCCCTGATGGACCAGCAAATTCATGAGGCAAGTATTGAAGAATCTGTCTACCTGATGGATGATCAGAAAGGTTATAATTTAAGATCCAAAAATGCTGCCCCTAAACCATTGCTCGTTGCTCCTGTGAAGAGGAAAGAAGTTGTTGCCAAGCAGCCTGCTACTCCTGTAAAACAAACCTCCACTCCTGCAAAAGAGCAGCAAAAGCAATCACAGTCCTTAGCCAAGGAGCAATTCATTCTCAAAGATCATTCCAACGAGGTAAAAGCTTCCAACAAATCAACATTTTCTTTTAATTTCAAATCAGAAATTCAGAAAGTAAAGATACCTATGCCATTGACCGAACTCATGAAGAATGATATTTTCAAGTCTGCCATCCTAAAGTCCCTTGAACCGAAGACCTCTTCATCTATTGATTTTGTAAACTTACAAGATGAAAAGCCAACAATAACTATAGGGCCTATGTTAGAAGACCGAGATGATTCTTTTTCACCATTCTATATATCCCTAAATGTTCATGATAAGATCCTCCACAACTGCTTGCTTGATTCAGGAGCATCACATAATCTTATGCCCAAAGCAGTGATGGATGAGATTGGGCTTGAGGTCACCAAACCATATCATGATCTCTTCTCTTTTGACTCTAGGAAAGTCAGATGCCTTGGCCTCATAAAAGACCTTGTTATAAACCTTGCCCAATTGCCAATGAGAAGCATGGTAATGGATGTGGTGGTTGCTGCTATCCCACCCAAGTTCAGACTCCTCTTGTCTCGTCCATGGAGAAAAAGGTTAGGAGGTACCTTGCAAATGGATCTTTAGTATGCTATGATCCCGATGTTTGGAGGGGAACTAGAAAGACTTTACAGAGAGAATCAACTTGCCTACATCATCAGCGATGCAAAAAATTCTGTAAATCATCCAATTTATGTTGTAGACACAGATTTTGGCTTGTGCATCCTTCAAATAGATGATTCTCAATCAGATCCTTTGCAACTTGTGAAGCCCACTGAACAGCAAACTGATGATAAATGTGTTCCCATTTGGACTATGTATTTTGATGGGGCTAGTACCAAAGATTCAGCAGGTACAGGGGTAGTTTTGATTTCTCCTTCGAAGGAGACTATACATTTGTCTTTTAAGCTCGATTTCAAAACTACTAACAACATAGCAGAGTATGAGGCCTTACTGTTGGGATTAAATTCAGCTAAGGAGATGGGGATAAGAGGATTAAAGGTGTTCGGAGATGCGGATCTCATCATGCAACAAGTAAACAGTACTTTCCAAGCAAAGCATGTCAGATTGAAAGCCTACAAGGATGAGGTATGGAAAATTAGAGATTCTTTTTCCATTTTTGAGATTTATTATATACCCAGAGATATGAATCGTCTTGTCGATTCCCTTGTTGTTTCAACCAGCATGTTTATTCCTCCCATGCCCCCCAAGCTCAATTATGAAATCCAAGTCAAATATAGGCCATCTTTGCCCGACAATATCAAATATTGGAAAGTTTTTGAAGATGATGATGAACTTAATAGATTTCTTCAGGTGGTAGATGAGTTTTCTGATATGCACATCGACCAACAGAATCTAAATGTATAGGAATCCCAAAAGCCTAAGCTAAAACAAAAATTGGGCCAGCGTGATATTGTTCAACTACCTAACAATTACATACCTCGAGGTTTGGTACCTCTCAAAAAGCTATTTGATCACAACAATGTCCCCTACAAGCCAGATAAAAAGGAGAAAGAGCCTGTTGTGCATGAGCACAACATAGGGAGCAAAAGCCAGCCTAAATTCATAAATCTGTCCTCTGAATTGACTGTTGATCAGAAGTCTAAATGTTGCAGCATTTTGAAAGAATATTCTGATGTTTTTGCTTGGAAATATAGTGATCTGAAGACTTATGACCCTGATATCATTCAACATAAGATCCCTCTTGAAAAGGACACCATCCATTTCAAACAAAAGCTTAGACCTATCAGTCCTATTCTTTTGCCTGTGATTGAAAGAGAAATCAAAAAGCTTCTTGATGCTAAGATAATAATTCCTTTGAGATACTCTAAATGGATTGCAAATCTAGTAATAGTGAGAAAGAAAAATGGTGAGGTCAGGTTATGTGTGGACTTTAGAAACCTAAATAGATGCTCTAAGAAAGACAACTATCCCCTACCTAAAATGGAACATTTGCTTCAAAGGATTTTAGGGGCTACTGTTATGTCTTTCCTAGATGGTTTTTCCAGCTATAACCAGATTTCTTCCCATCCTGATGACCAATAAAAGACTGTGTTTACTACTCCTTGGGGTACCTTTATGTACGCCAAAATGCCATTCGGATTAATGAATACTGGGGCCACATTTCAAAGGGCCATGGACATAGCTTTCGTGGGTGAGAAGGACAAGTTTGTCCTCATATATCTTGATGACATCACAGTTTATTCCAACAGTCATGAGGAGCATCTAAAGAATTTAAAAAGAGTGTTACTGAAGTGCAGGCAGTTCGGAATTTCATTGAATCCCAAAAAGTCCCATTTTTCTCTCAAGAAAGGCAAGCTCTTAGGCCACATTGTCTCAGTAGAAGGTGTGAAAATTAATCCAACTCGGGTGGAAGCAATTTAGAGGCTGTCCTTGCCAAGGTCGAAAAAGGATATTCAATCGTTTCTTGGTAAGATTAATTTTTTTAGAAGATTTGTTCCAAATCTCGTCGAGTTAGTAAAACACATAACATGTATGCTAAAAAAGGGGTCTGAGATAAAATGGATAGACAACGCAAGGAATTCATTTCAGGATATCAAACAGACTATCATGGAATCCCCGACTCTAATCAGTCTGGATTACAGCAAGATTTTCTACATTTTATCTTTTGCTTCTTATGACACAGTGGTAGCAGTTCTGCTATAGAAAGATGATGACAATATGGATCACCCAGTTTCTTTCTTCAGCAAAACACTCAGAGATGTTGAACTAAGGTATGATCTTATTGAAAAACAAGCCTATGCTCTCATAAAATCTTTAAAAGCTTTTAGAATTTATATCCTCCACTCAAAATTCATTGCATATGTTCCTTCACCCTCCGTGAAAGATGTTTTGACTCAGCCTGATATTGATGGAAAGAGAGCTAAATGGATTGCAAAGCTGATCAAGTTCAACATTGAAGTGAAGCCCACCAAATTGGTAAAAGGCCAAGGCCTTGCTAATCTTTTAACGAAGGAAAACCATGAGTTGTTGGACATAAATTTCATCGGGGAAAATTTAGCCAATTTGCAGACGGAGCTGGCTGCAGAAGGACAACATAACAATCAACAAGTGGCAGAGAATTTATCTTCTTGTAAATGGTACTCAGGTATTATACATTTTTTTCAAAAGCTAGAAGTTCCTCCTGAACTCAGCATGACTCAAGCCTGAGCCCTTAAGCTCAGAGCCATCAAATTTTGCATTTACAATAATCTGTTATATTGGAAAGACCCTGTTGGTTTACTACTCAGATGTTTAGACAAAGAAGAGTCAGTGGAAGTTATACATCAGTTCCATTCAAGTGTTTCTGGAGGTCATCATTACTGGAAGACCACAGTTCATAAAACTCTAAGGGTTGGTTACTATTGGCCTTTTCTTTTCTCAGATGTGTGTGCCTTTGTTAAAGCTTGTGATAAATGTCAAAGATTCATAGAAAAACAACAGCTAAAATCCTTGCCCCTAAGACCCATAGTAGTGAATGGCCCTTTTTAGCAGTGGGGTTTAGATTTTATAGGTGAGATAAATCCTTTGTCTAGTGGTCAACATAAGTAGCCACATATTATTTTACAAAATGGATAGAGGCAGTTCCCACCAGGAATGCCACTCACCAGGTTGTCATGAAGTTTCTTTATGAAAATATCTTGAGTAGATTCGGCTGTCCCAAAAGGCTGGTAACAGATAATGCAACAGCTTTCAAAGCAGAGGCATTGGTCGACATGTGTGAATAAATGGGCATCCAGTTGGTACATTCGACCCCTTACTACCCTCAAGGTAATGGCCTGGCCGAATCATCTAATAAGAGCTTAATCAAAATCAGCAAAAAATTGTTAGAGGAGAAAAAAAAGAATTGGGATTCTAAACTAAAATTTTCTCTGTGGGCAGACAGAGTAACTATCAAAAAGTCCATAGGAACCTCTCCATTCAAATCGGTCTATGGGACTGATGCCATTTTTCCTGTTCAGTTAATTTTACCAGTGGCTAGATTCTTTCAGGAAGATCAAACTGATTCAAATGATATGGTAAGAAGAATGCTTGATTTGGTGGAACTACAGTAGGCCCGCGAATAGTTAGTGGACAGATCAGAGGCTCATCAAAAGAAGATCAAAGATACTTTTGAGAGAAAGGAAAAGGTGGATAATTTTCAGGTTGGTGATTGGGTTCTGAAATGGGACATTCTCAGACAGGATAAAGGCAAACATAACAAGTTCAATTCTTTGTGGACCATCCCTTTCATGATAACTCAAGTACAACACAACAACACATTCATTCTGTAGAATCTGGGAGGTGAAGAAATGTTCAGTGGCCTAGTCAATGGGCGATTTATAAAACTCTATTTTGTCTAAGGCTATGAAGCCTGGTCATTATAATTTTAGTTTTAGTCTTTACTTTTACAGAACAACTCCATGCCCAATGGAAACACTAGCAGATAGGTTTTAGTTTTCTTTTTCAGGAAAGGCATTGGTTCCATGGTTCTTGAAGCCTCATGGGGAGGCGTTCATCCCCAATAGGAGCCAGTGTTATCTCCTCTAATAAATTGGTGGAGATTTTTCTTTTTAGGTGATAGACTGTGGTCCAAAATTTATTTCTAAATTTTTGTAGGTAGGTTAGAGAGTCTATTTTTTGTAAATAAACTCAGAAAGAACTTTTGATTTGGTTTGGTCAAGCAAAAGACAGAATCTTAGGTTTCGGTGGTTTAGGCGAGCCCGAAACGCACTCATTACCACCGAAAGACTTCGTTCTCAGTAGTTAAGAGGGAAAAGAAAAAGCTCATTTAACTACCAAAAAGATTTCAACGGGAAAAATGAAAAGCCCGTGCTTTCGCACGAGCCAGTTGTCAATTGGTGCAATGATGAAAACATAACCGCCGAAAGTCCATGGAGGTGGTAAGGTATGCATGTTATTGTTGTATCTATCTAAAGATTGATACCTTGTTGTCCTTTTAACTGCATTTGTCATTTCAAAATTAAGGCTCGGCAAAGACACAAAAACTCATGTGTGTTTCCTGACTAACAGAAATGATTAGTCACGTAGCCCCTCACTATTTCCAATCATGAGGACACGGATCCATTATGACCCCGACTAATATATGATTTGATCTCCATTTATTATCAATTCGAATCCGAGAGTCATTGTGACAATCTTGAGCCCGTAATTTCATCAAGCAAACGCATATCCAGAGACCATAATCCTGTTTTTTGTGGTGATTGTCGAGTGCAGTTCAAGTTCAACAGATCGTTATCAAGCCAATTGTCATACCAATCAAGCCAGGTCGAGTCATCAAGTAGTTCAAATCCCATACTATTTCAATTTAAATGTACATCTCACCGAAACTTGAAATTTTCGGCATGTTTTCAGTCAGTCTGTTGCCTAAATTCGATTAGTGATTGAGCTTTGCGATCATAACTCTGAGTCACTCTGTCTTGTTTATTTTTGTCTGAGTCATACTCCCTGTCACCCTAAATCATAGAGTCTGTGTCTCCCTAGCACGAAGTTTTTCCTAAATCACAGGTACAATCAGCATTTACTAAATACTGAAAGTAGGGCCGGTTCTAACGGATGAATTGGATGGAGTTTGGTACCTTGAGGCTCACCCTGAGATCTCCCATCAATTTACTATTTTACTTGCACAAAGCCCTCACGAAAATGGATAGGCAAGTCAAGGCCAAGCCCACTAAGGTGGGAAGTAGATTGTCTCATCAAGGACTCATTACTCTCATTGTCAAAGAGTCAATGAAGAAAAAGTAGGTAGATTGGAACTACTTCCTCTTCTGGAATGAATTCCAGACTGATTGGAAACAGCAAGAGAAGGGTTAAAAAGATACCACTAAGAAGACCATTACTCCTAAAAGAAGTCATAGAAAACGGAAGGGTATCTCACCACCAAGAGATCTGATAGAATCATCCTCTGTTAAAAGAAAAAGAACCAAAAGAAAGTTACAATTTGAGGGTGAGCAGACCAAGGACCCTATTGAAGGAAGTAACCCTTTAAACCTACCATATAGTGATTCAGAGCCAAAACATGAGTTAGCAGAGACACAAGGTAATGTACAGGCTGGACAAGTTGTAGACGATTATTCCAACTTGCCCTCACCAAATCCCCCAGAGGCACACATTTCACCATTGGCAAAAGCTTCTTCAAGTAAGCCTAAAGCATCTAAGGCATGGAAAATCAATAAACTCCTGCAACAAGTATATGAAATGGAAGTCTTGGAAAGAGTTATTAAAAAGGAAAATATAGACTTGACTAAAAGAAATGTTGAACATTTCAACATGAACCAAAGCCTCAAAGAAAAGCATGATAAGATCAAAGATAGGAACATGGTGTTGATAAGGGAGAACATGAAGCTGTACAGGCAGCTTAGAATTCTCAGGCTGAAACTAAAAGATTCTCAATTGCCAACACATGAGCAAATAGGTTTGGAAACTCTAGCCAACTTAGCTACAACCATGGTAGATATACCACAACCTTCCACACAGCAAGTTGAAGTTCAAAGATCTGCATGAAGAGGAGCTACATCGTCCAAAAGACCTTGAACACTCAGCAGAACATCAAGGTAATCATTTTTGCAAATTTTGAAGTTTTGACAAAGCCAAGTTTTTGGTGGTTTAGGCAAACAGGACGATTGTTCATTAACCACCAAAAGTGGAGCTTTCGGTAGTTAAATCACCCAGAAGTCTTCTACGTTAACCACCGGAAGCTTGTCACTACCAGAATGACCAAATTTTTGCACAAATCGAGGTTTTTCTGATCCAAATCATTTGAAAACACTCATGATGGATGGATGATGAATTATATTTTCAGGTTCAATATCCATTTTTGGTGCATAAGGATTAGAGAGGGTAGCCAAGTTGATTTTGGCACCTATTTTGGTGGAAACAGATTGGATTTTTTGCACATATCAACAAATTCGAATTATATCTCTTAGAAGAGTCATCACTCATCCTTGCAAGGATATTTTGCACTACACAATGACTCTACAAGATATGAAGACCATGAAATGTGGGATTGACCTCATTTTGGGGATCATTCCCTATCTTTTGAAAACTGAATTTTGGCTTTCTATCTTTAGCATATCTGATCCATGCTTTTAGGATCTCAAAATTGCATTGTAAAGCTATAAAGCTAAAGATAGAAGATGAACTAGAGGTTTGATTTTGAGTTCTATATGCTACTGTTTTGTATGAAAGACACTTTCTTTAATATATCAGCCAGCAAGCTTCTTTCATTTGTTACTGTCAGACCTTCTTTCATCTTTGTCTATGCTTATGAGTGGAATTAGTTCTTTTGTCTTTGTTTAATGATCATATGGTAATTGTCATCTTACTTTTGATTGTTAAGCAAGAATCACAAGCATCCTTGGCTAGTTTTTTGACCCATCATATATATTGTTTTATGTATGTTTTGGTTAATTGATTAGTTTTCTTATCCATTTGTTATACAAACCTATTTGACAATATCTCTTGAAGGCCTTGTGTTGCATGAATATAGTCAAGACTGTCTTGAGAATACAATCCAGAGGTTAAGATATTCATCTTGATCCAAACCCACACCTATTATTGAGAAAATAGTTTCCAAAAAGATTGAGTTACCAGGCATCTCTAATTTACAGCCTAGGAGAGTTTCCTGGAGTGATAACAGTACTATGGTGGATATGTTTTGCTAATATTTTGTTTTCCTGTGTGATGGTACCAGCACAGTCTTCTACAGTTCATTTGTCTCAGATCATGATTTAAAATGTTATGGTGATATGTGATGGTTGGTTGATTAAAACACAACACTAAATGGATTTGATGATCTCTCAGAGAATATGTTAAGGTTTCCCTGTGGATGAAAGAATTATTATCAATTTTTTATTTTGATATTGTAGTAAACATGTAATTAAATGGTTTGGATGATCTTTGATAGAATTTAATAGTGCTACCGTTTTGGATAAAAGAACTACATTCAAGTTCTAATGTTGTGCATTATTATGACAAAGGATGGGTGCTCTTGACCCTTGCTACTATGGTTATGCACCTTGTTTGAATTTCATATATGGTTTCACATTGGGTTATCCTCCTAACACATTGTTATTTTTTTTTTTAATGTTTGACATTACCAAGGGATGGCGCACTATGAAAAAGTGATATGGAAATGGATATTTGATTGATTAATGATTTAGTCCTATGGTGAATTGGCTTGGCTTGTATTTTGAATTGAATGAAGTTGGAAGGGATAAGCGATGTGCATTTACTGCACCTCACTCAAAATCCCCTCGAGCCCGTCACCCTAGTCATTCTTGCATTTTGTTTTAGATCTGGTAGTTGTTGTTGCTCCACCTTGTTCGGTCGTGAAGGAGGTATACAGTGTTGTTTTTTTCCTCGCATAGGATTTTCCAGGTATGGGTTTTCTTACTCTTCAATCCATGGTAGTTACTATGCCCTTTGAATCAAATTTTGTCTTTGAATTTCTCATGGTCTGTTTGATTCTTAAGATGTTATGATTTTTTGAACTGCGTATTGGTGGTTGTGTCCTTGGTTTCTTATGATGGTTGTTCTGGACTATTAGCACTTTAAAAAGGAAATGGTCACACTCTTCTTGTTGTGTAATCCTTACATGGAATTGTTGAATAAAATTTGCAGTAAGGTCTTCTTGGTTATGGCTTGGGTTTTGGGCCTGGCCTCTCTGTTGAAACTAGTTATGATGGTTGTCAAATCTATGATATTTGTGAATACCCTACCTATGGATTGTCATAATAGGTCTCTGTGGTTAAGTGTTCCCACGCCATGTTCGTTTATGTGGCTAATGTACACACATTTTTTTGACCTTGTGATTTTTAATGAGAACTGATGAAAGCCTAGAATAACATGTGCCTTGTCTTGGAAAAACCTGAAGTTGTTAGTTGCTTACTTATGACCTCATCGTTGCCTGAAAAGAATTGCACAGTCTGAATTTAACGTCACCCAGAAGTTAATGGAGGCATTAGGCATTCTTTTTGGTCAGGCACAGGTTTGTGTTTGGATTCTCATTTTACAGTGTTGATTAAAGGGATTGGCTTCATTTTTCTTCATGTTGGAATTGGATGTCTGTTTTTTTGGAAATCCTTACAGTCAAGAGCATTGTTACATATTATTGTTATGTGGTAAATCGTGATAGGGCATGAGTTGT
>ML782144.1:641102-652995 GCA_009831015.1 Picea engelmannii | reverse complement strand
AATCAATATTGTTTCGTATTCGTTCTCATTTAATGTTATGCGAGAAAAGAAGTCTCAACTAAATAAATATGATTTTGAGATTTAATTACAGGAATATACATACACCTATATATAGACTTGTTTAAGATCCACTTATACATAGATAGTTTTGCCTAGAAATTTAATTACAGGAATATACATACACCTCTATATATAGACTTGTTTCCGGTCCACTTATACATAGGTAGTTCTGCCTAAGGGATTTTAGTATACTGGGAAGGTACTCTACAGTTTACCACAGAGTAATGATAATTTAGACCACATAATGAACATTTCCAGAATTTAGTCATTCATACCCTTCCAGCGAATAAAAGGAACTATAGCATTCGTTCAGAATTTAAATCAACGGAAAAGAATTACTCAACTAAATTCTCTTGAGGCGTTTTGTCATCTATTTTAAACTTCACACATTTGAATAGATTTCATCCATGAAAATATTTCAATTTAGCACTAACAGATGCATTACATCAGTTATATAAGCATTCAAACAGAGAAGGAAAAGATTAACATATCTGAACCAGTTCGCGGGAAGACAAAGGGAACAACCACGTTCCTCCCAACCATAGAACAGGGCAGCCAAATCACTTGTCCTATTCACCCCCTAGCCTGACCATGAATCCATGAGTGCTAACTCAGAACTCCTCCTCAACAAATGTCGTCAGCTTCAAAAATCTCCTCCTTGCCTCACACTCGACAAGTAGTGTTCATAACAACAAGCAATCCCTAATATTTTCCCCAGCATACTAGGCAACGTCCTGCCTCCTCACATATGCTATATATCCAAAAAAATATTTTTGCCTAGGTCTTTTCCCTCCCTTGGGAATTTTCGTAGCTTTCCAAATCCCTGATTTTCAGGGGCTGCCAATGGCCAAATTCCTGATTTGTCACTTGTAACAATTAGCCCTCAGGTAGTTTCAACATGTTCCCCACTCATGGAGTCATAGTCAGTTGATTTTAACATGGTTGTTCCATTTGTCCTCTTGCAATAAATATAAAATATTTTGTTTCATACAAGTTTCATAGTCAAGTAGTTAGTTGAGTCATATCAGATCTCTGCCCAATACTCATAATCATTAATTACAATCAACCAAATTCGAAATTTAGAATTGCCATAAATGGCAAAATTTTTCCAAATTCGAATTTACCAAAAACGTAATGATTTTCCTAAGAATTTTCAAATTCAAAAATAGTTTATTTTTGGGGATGTCACACAAGGCTTGTCCAAGTTCATGGAATCCTCTACTGTGACTAAGCGAGGAAAGGGTTGAGCCACCGTAACATGATCTTGTAGATGGGCTTGCGGTCTTGCCTCATAGAAGGATTTAAAATAGCTAGAAGTTGTTGTCTTAATTGCTTGTTGTCTGCTATGTTTTGTACCTGTATCATCAATAATATCCCAGATATGTTTTTTGTTTCTGGATGATCTGGGGAATAGATGGAAAAAATTGTTGTTGAGGTCTTTGCATTTTATCCAATTTACTCTACTATGTTGCCTCCAAAGAGCTTCATCTGCCAGCAATATCTTGTTCCTTTCAAATTCAAGTTGTTTTAATAGTTGATGCTTGTCCCTAGCATGCCCATCCAAAGAATCGATTTGGTGTAGTTCTTTGAGTTTTAGCTCCAACTCATATAAATTGTGTAGCGTGTGTCTTCTATGCTTAGTGGCCCATCTTTTTTATGCAGGTTTTTAAGAGCTTCGTTTTCCAAACGTAGCGTTGTTGTATACCCATTTCTCGCTGGAAAATGGGGTCTTTCCAAACAGAGTTGACAATAGCAATGAATTCTTCTTCAAAGATCCAACAGGAGTTCAATTTAAAGGGATAGGAAATCCGCACAGTAGGTGTATGAAAACAACTTGAAGGAAGTGACTTCATACAAATATATGTCAATCCATTTACATCACAAACTTAACTGGAACTATTGTATTGCGAAAAAAATAAATGGTGGCTGTAAATCTTATTTTGGCCTTGAAAAAAATTGTAAATCAATGAACCCTTGATTATGGGATAAAAATAAACTTCTCTTCAAGAATATTGTCACTCCTGTTATCTTATATGGTTGTGAAGTTTGGGGTTGTAGCATCTCTAGAAAATCATGGAGAAAGATCCAACAAATCCAGAAGTGTTTTATAACTTATAATCTTAAAATTAAAGGTATACACCATATCCCGTCCTCCTCAAATAAGCGATTCTTTCCCCCATTGGGAGCATGGTTATGACTAGGTACCTATTGTACAAGAACAAGATAAACAACATGGAAGGTAAGAGATTTCCTCATATTGCAACAAAATCTAGTCAAAACCACCTACGACTCAAGCAAGGTTGGCATAAAGATGCCAAGTCTTCGCTAAATCATTTGAGAATTGAGAAAGAGATTACTCTGTAGAATATCAATAATATCAAAAATATTATTACATCTAAATTTACAGACAAATTGTTGTGGAATAAAGAATTAGAGGATAAGAGAAAATTAAGATGCTATAAGGAGGTGATTAACCCAATTTAAAAGATCAAAAGTATATGTATGTTTTAACTAGTGTAAAGAACAAAATTAGCATTGCTAAAACAAGAACCAACTCTCATGATCTCTATAGTGAAACAGGGCATTGGACCATTCCTAAAATGTTGTGGGTCCAAAGACTCTCTCATCTTTGTGACACTATGAGGGTTGAGTACAAAAAACATTTTCTCATAGAWTGTCCCATGTGACACTAAGAGGGTTGAATACAAAAAACATTTTCTCATAGAATGCCATATRTACAYGCACATTATATCTCAATTTTAYAATATCTATTAYAATACCGACCTTCTTAACCTTTTAACTCATCAACACTATGGGATTTTAGGAATGCTTCTCTTCACAATTTTCAAACACAAAATTAAAATTTTAAAGCAAACCAAATAATTCCTTACCTTTTTCATTTTTTCTTAAGATCCAATAGACCAAAGTTGATCTTAATGGACATTAATAATTGTTATTATCATCATCATCATCATATATATATATATATATATATATATTATGATTTTAATCAAGTAAATTATTTTATATTAATAATGGTTTGTCAAGTATGTGAAATTGTGTAGTTAAGTTCAAGTTTGGATTATAATTCAAAGGTAATCAAATTGAATGATGTTAAAAATTCCTCTTAAGGTTAAGGCTAACTAATGTAAATGTGTTAGTTACATCCAAATAAAAACAAAACTATTTCCCAAAAATATTTTTTCTAAAGGAAGAAAAACCTACATTATTCAGGGCTACCATCTTAGCCTTTATTGATACAGTCTCAATACTTTGATATGCAACTGCATCATTGTATACAAACAAAACCTAATCATGTGTAATGAAGCGAAAGGTATTGAGCCAGGTCGTCGTAGAGTGACTGGTACCAAATGGTCTTTGAGGAGCGTGTAGGTGAAGGGAAAATTCAACTTCTGCTTCTCTTTGCGAAGCGTGTACGCTTAGACTACGCTCTTTTCTAATTCTCTACTTATTCCGACTTGAATTGACTCGAGTGAACCGTATTACTTGAATGGTGGAGAAATTGCTCCCCGGGGGCCGTCGGAGCGTGTAAGTGAAGGTAAAGATAGTAAATTCAACAAATTTATTGAAAATTGGTTGGTGGTGTCACTTCAACTGGATGCCTTACAAATTACTTGAACTGTGGAGAAATTGCTCCCCCGGGCCCCACTTCAACTTCTGATTTTCTATTTCTGTATTTGAATTGATGCGAGTGAACTGTATGACTTGAATTGTGGAGAACTTGCCTCGCCAGTCTACTTAATAATTGTTATTATCATCATCATATATTTATATATATATATATTTATTATGATTTTAATTAAGTAAATTATTTTATATTAATAATGGTTTGTCATGAAATTGTGTAGTTAAGTTCAAGTTTGGATTATAATTCAAAGGTAAACCAATTTAATGATGTTAATAATTCTTTCTTAAGGCTAACTAATGTAGATGTGTTAGTTACATCCAAATAAAAACAAAACTATTTCCAAAAAATATTTTTTTTAAAGGAGAAAAACCTACATTGTTCAGGGTTACTATCTTAGCCTCTATTATACAATCTTAATACCTTGACATGCAACTGCATCATTGTGTACAAACAAAACCTAGTCATGTATAATGAAGCGAAAGGTATTGAGCCAGGTCGTAGTAGAGTGACTGGAACCAAATGGTCTTTGCGGAGCGTGTACGCTTAGACTACGCTCTTTTCTAATTCTCTACTTATTCCGACTTGAATTGACGCGAGTGAACCGTATTACTTAAATGGTGGAGAAATTGCTCCCCCGGGCCCCGTCGGAGCGTGTAAGTGAAGGTAAAGATAGTAAATTCAACAAATTTATTGAAAACTGGTTGGTGGTGTCACTTAAATTGTGGAGAAATTGCTCCCCCGGGCCCCACTTCAACTTCTGATTATCTATTTCTGTACTTGATTTGATGCGAGTGAACTGTATGACTTGAATTGTGGAGAACTTGCCTCGCCAGTCTACTTGTGCCGACTTTAATTGATGCGAACCGTCTTACTTGAATGGTTTGATGCGAACCATCTTACTTGAATGGATGGTGGGAAAATTGCGCCATTTCAACTTTTCCAACGCTTCAATTTTCTCATATTCATTCCACAAAGTTGCCTTAGTCAATACGCCATTATCTTCACCTCTTTATGTCATGGTCAATACGACATTAGTTGGAAAATTCAATTCTAAGCAATTTTACATTATATTTGCTTCACTTTTTAAATCTAATTCTAGTCAGTTATAAATTATATACGTTTAAGTATTTTAATCTAATTTTTTAAGGATTTTTTTAAATTTTTTTAATTAAAATTGGTATTTTAAATTAATTATATATTTAATTTTTATCAGAAAATTTAATTAATTTATCATTACGCTAGTGGCTTGTGAATTACCATGTGGTCTAAAAAGCCGAGACATAAAAATCCTCTCATAAAAAACTAATCACATTAACTAGATTTTACTTTATTAAGAAAATATTACTTAAATATATGTTGTAATTTTTTTTAATTTGATAAATTATTTATTGTGATAATTATTGTTTACTAAAAATTAATTTTATTACATTAAATTAAAAATAAAAATGATAAGAAATTAATTGGTTTGTTTTACTTTTTTGTTTGATTATAGAAAAAAAACTTAGGTTAAACGTGCTACAAAATGATTATTTTTTTCTGGGGACATTTACTCGAAATCTGGCAAGAAATTGTTAGATTTGTAGATTTAAGTGATTATTTCTGTATAATTTGAGTGCCCCAGGGGTTTTCAACATGTTGAATCCATTTCTACATTCATAAATGGACTGTGAACAACAAAAAATAGTGATTCGTATAAATTTATATTGACAGATTCCGACGAAAAAAGCCATTTCCTAGAACATCTAGACAACTCCTGAAAAAAAATTGGAGAAAAGTGAGCTAACAAGTTATAAAGATTAATAATGTTATAAATATATTAAAATTAAGATTTAATGTGAATACATGTAAAACATTTTAAGAAAAAGTGTTTTGCATTCTCCTCCCTCATAAGAATAAATATATATCATAATTATTTAACTTTTCTAAACTTATTTATTTGGTATCTCATCATTCATATTCATATTACTCAACATTTAAATTAAATTTACTAATCATTTTTATTATTAGTTTTTATTAATATAGAAAGAATCTTTAAAGTGTGGGTCATCTATGAGATAGCATCCTCTATAAACAATGTTCCACCAAGTTTCTATGGCGTGGGAGCATGGGAGTAGTGAAACAAACATGGGGGATGTGTAGGAGCCACCTCCAAAATCTAGGGAAATTCATGGAGGATGGGGAGATGTTAGGGTCCCTAGCATAGGGGTCCCCGTCTCTAAAATTATAAAAATAAAAATAAAATTGATAAAATCTCAACAATAACAATTCATCCCATGCGAAACTCCAAGGTAGATTTCCAATACTAGAGAATGTTAGGAGATGGCAGACGAAACAAACGATGCAGGATAGGGTAATAGAAGTCACATACTAGAAGTGACCAGTAACAATGCCATTGGTGGATCAATAGCAACATGAGAATGAATCATGGTAAGGAAGGACATATACATAGTAAGGGAGAAATGAACTCTAAATGGAAACCTCAACCGTGCAACCGTAAGGAATTATACCATTTCATTTAAGGATGTGATACAAGGATATTTGTAGGCTAATTAGGATTTCCCACATAATATAGACATGCTCAAGAATAAATCTAAGCAAATCACTGACTAGGATGGCTTCAACAAGGTCCCAAGTAAAAGGAAGCAAGGAGAAAAATTAGCCAAGCCAACCACAAGTACACAAGATAAGAATTCCAATAGCTTCTAAAGCTTGTCAACCTTAGGAGAAAATGAAAATCCAACTAAGGAATCGTTGCAAGCCAATGAAGGCCAACCTTAAGTAGATCACCCAATAATAGGAGAAGGAAAATGTCGAAAAACCAATACTCCAAGCACCTTTCAAAAGAAAAATCCAAAGGAAGCAATAGATCTACAAATGGGAATGGAGGAGGAAACCCAAGAAAAATATGAAGAAGATAATATACTATAAGACATGGTGTTGGAGTCAATCGAAATTGATCTACCAACACCCATTGTGGTTCATGGGAAAAAACACCTAATCAATCTTGCAAAGGATCAGCTATTCCAACTTCAGAAGAAACTCGAAAAAGGTAAAGCAAAGTTGGGAACCTCAAACCCAAACCAAACATCTACTTGTAGCCTGGGCATAAGGACTAATCCCCTATAAATACTAGCCATAGAGGAAAAGAAAAGAGGTAGGAATTCCTCAAAGAAAAACCTAGAATAAGCAGGTGCACTCTTAGTGGACTCGGGATAGAAAAAAGGATTGTCGAAGAAATATTTCTCCTCCCAACCAAGGAATTAAAATGAAGGTGATCTCATGGAACATTAGAGGCTTGAATGCATCCAACAAGCAACACACGTTGAAGAAAAAAATAGGTGATTACCAACCCATTATCTTATTACTCTAGTAAACCGAATGTGTTATCATTTCATTGAATTCTATTGTACAATAATGCTGCGAACATTGTAAAAGCATAGCCACAACAACTATATGATTCTCTAAGGGTCTATAGTTTTATGGATCCATCCCAGGTCTTTCTTGGATGTGAATTAGATACACCCAACATCATATCTACCAATTTCAGAAGCCTCACCTCTCTGGACCAAAGCTTCATAAGAAATGCCTATGGCCTCACCAATCCTCTTCTTAAATTTCTCTTTCTTGATTCCTTCAAGGCCATAGATGATACAATCAATGAAGAATCATGGATATTAGGGGGGGTAACATAATGACTTGTTTTCTGAGACACTATCAGCGGGCTAAGGTTAATATATCTACAAAGATCTAATTGTTGCTACATGTGGAATAACAAAATAGGAGGTACACACCAAATATTAGAAAGGTGTTGGCACCGGGGAATACCCAGGGTTCAATGCTTCAACAACGCACCAACAAAACCCTAACTACCAGCCCTTTCGGTAATACCTACAAAGCAGATGAAGTCTCAGTCGAGGTAGAGGCAAGGGGGTTGTAGGACTCAGATGTCTACAACCAGGCTGGGACATAGATATGTGATTACAATACTTAAAAAAGCACTAAACACAGTATGCATTAGTTTCTTGAATCTCATTCACATCGCATATTAAACCCTTATTACAGAACAACACAGTAACAATAAAGATAAAGCACTTTCAATCACTTAGCACATAGCATTAGATCAGATCTAGCATTCATTTACCATCAATATAGCACTAAGCATCCATACATATATCCAACATATATAAAGATCAATACACTAATAGATAAACAACATAAACAACATCAACAACATTGCACAAAGAACATCAACACAGGCTATACGTGGTTCACCCCAGTGTGGGGCTACATCCACCAATCTTATTCTTCTTCTTTATTAGTCTTCAAAATTATTACATTCATTTTCTCCTGTGCACAAAGCCATAGAGCCAAGCTTCTCATTGGACAGGTGATTTGCACACAACGCACTAGATCTACCTTCTCCAAAATCAGGTCAAGGCATAGAGCCAACTCCTTAATAGCACAAAGCCTTACATAGTCTGCTTGCACAAAGCCTCTTACAATCACTTGCACAAAGCCTCTTACAATCACTTGCACTTAGCTCTACAAGACTTAACACATCCTCTTGCACAAAGCCAACTAGTCATGCACTAAGCCAATTACAAGTAGTCATTCTTACATCGCTTAGCTACTTATTTATACATTTACAAAAAGGCCTAATCATGTGTAAACCCATGGGTCGACATCCCTTAACCCATTACATAAACCCTAAATTCCCATGTTGGGTCCACAAGCTTGCAAGATGAGTGAGATCTTGTGATCTCCGCTCGGCCTGGGCGCTCCATCTTCGACTAGCCTGTCAAAGTCCCAAAAGTGGTCAAACAAAACCAATGTTTCCTCAAAACTTGGTTGAGGGACAACATGCCCTCAACACTCACCTGTGACTCATCCCTAGTCACTTAGATCTGGGCAATGCTGCTTCAAAGGCCTCGTGCTTAGCTCAAGATGCCTCGACTTGCTGCTTCACAAGAGCTTCATGCTCGGCGAACTCCTGAATCACTTGCTCAGTAACATGCATTGTTCCACTGTCACAACCACTTGGTCTAGCTGCGAGCCTTGTCCTTCAATCTCTTCAAAAATCGTGCAGGCTTCGTCCTGCACCAACTGTAATCTCTGTGTCACCTCCATGACTCTTCTCTGGATAGCAGTAATATGTTGTTGAACTGTGCATTGTTCCTGTGATCTTTTCATCTTCTCGACTGTAGTAAGAAACTTCATTTGTGCTTACACAGTGGACGCCTGTTGCTTTACCTCTTGTAGTTGTGCTTCCAGTTTCCTCAGCTCTGGGTCTTCTGCAAGGCTCTCATAGGTCTATGCACTACGATCACTCAGTTTCTTACACTCTAAGGCGAGTGCCCTGATTCTTTCTAATGTATTATTGGCAGCTTCTTCCCTCTGATCGCGCACTTCTTGTGGAGTGATCAACACTGCTTGGAGCTCTAACTCCATTACTCTTGCTTGAAGTTGTTGAATGGCCTCAACGAGCTTCCCAACTTGAATCTCGGCTGACTCTTCTTCCTCCTGTGCCAAGCCTGACACAGATCAAAGTTCTTTAGTCACTGCCTCTTTGACTACAGTATGCTCTGCTAGGAGCTGGTCTTTTTCTTTCTGCATCTCTGCCTTGTCCTCTTCAAACATCGCCTGAATTTCATCTTTATCCTTTTGCGCAACTCGAAGTTTCTCTAAGACCTCCTCCTTTTATTGCTTCAAGGCTTCTGTAGCCTACTCCTTTTCTTCTTGGACTCGCTGGAGTCGAGCCTCTGTTGCATCTACTAGCCTTTGTAATTGCTCGAGCTCATCCCCCAATTCTGCACTCTTCAACAAAGAAGGCGTAGTAGGTACTGCGTAGATCGAATGGATGGCTTGTTTTTTCTCCTATAGCTCCTTCTCTATTCTTTCATACAATGTCTCCTTCTTCACACCATGTCTTTGCAAGATATCCTCTGAAGCATCCTCTATGGCTACGATGATGAGATCAACATCGTCCACTGTGAGTACATTCTTTGACTAAGGATTATTGGCACTGGTCTTCTTTCTTGCTGAGGGTTTATGTGGAGAAACCTTCCTTTTCTTTAATGTTTTAGCCTCTATAAGGGGATCCTTCGACGGTGTAAATTCCCCTTTGTCTTGATTTTCTCCTTCTTCCCCTCCTTCTTCTTGGTTCACTTCGTCTCCTCCTCCTCCTGTGGGTGAGTTAGGCCTACCTTTCTATGAGGCGGTTTCCTCCTCATTAGTTTGTATGTCCTGTACCTCCTCCTTTTTCTTCTTTTTCTTCATGCTAGTTTGTCCATCATGTTCGACCCGGGTGACCATGGGACTTTTGATGATGTCGGGGTTGGAGAGTTCTACATCTTCAACCAGTATAAGGAAGTCTGCTGGCTATTCCTTAGTGATCTCTTCCATGTCTTCATCGATCAGTTTATAGTAAGACTGTAACTCCTCTTTTCTCTTGTCCCTGCACGCAGTAATATAAATGAAATTTCAGTCTGCGCGGAACTTTGCTAGCGGTCTGTACGTGTGGAGTGTGTTCGGCGTCATCGACAAAAAATCCTCAATAGCACACTTCAACTGCTGGTACTAGGCATGGAAGACATCATTCAAGTGCCACTTCTTCGACATGTCATTCGTATACCACAAGGTGAAGAACCTTGCGGCCAACGACTTGGATGGCTCAACTTCGGGAAATGTTGCTCCTTTCGGCATCTTCCAAGCGATAAAGGTGATTAATACTAGTAACTAGATAAAGTGGAATTCATAACCCTGGTCCTGCACTTTGCGACAGTCCTTCTCGAGCGCGTTGATGAGGTAACTCGCCCAGTTCATTTGCATTCCTTCTACGCACTTCCCTACGAGTTCTACTACAAATCCAATGACCTGTGTCGGGTGGTTCTTTCTGATGAGCTTTCCATCTATAAGCTAACAAGCTAGGTGCACTGTGTTATCCTGGATGGACGCTACCTTGTAGCCTTGCTTTCCCTTTTCTACATTGCCATAGTCTTCCTTTATGCGTTGTGCTAGGGAGTGATCTAAAGTCTTCCCTAGGTAGAACTGTTGAGGGTCTGGTCCCTACATGCTCAGCCCTGTGATGAGGTGGATCGGCGCTAGATCCATAGTGACGCATCTGTCAAGCCACATATATCCTTTGTGGTAACACAATAAGAGGATTTTAACGTAAGCATTAACCTCTTGATGTTGTTCGAAGTGAGGGATCTTCATTACATTTAGGATCATCGATTGTGCGAGCTCCTTAATCCATGGCTGGGAGACTATGCACAACTTCTTCCCGGTCGTCCTCATCAAATATCGATGTGGTGCGAGCATCACATAGTTCTTCCTGTCTCAGAGGTTAAAATCATTATTCTTCAGTGCTGGGATATGTCCTAACTGAGTTCCAACTACAGGTATCCCCTTCGGGATGTACACAGTGATCAATGTGTATTCAAATTGGTATTTTAAATTAAATATATATTTAACTTTTATTAATTTATTTATTAGTGTGTAAGTGACTTGTGAGATTACCTTGTACTCTAAAAAGCTCAAACATAAAGATCGTCTCATACAAAACCAATCACACTAAGGATATTTTACTTTATTAAGAAAATATTACTTAAATATATGTTATAATTTTTTTTTAATTTGATAAATTATTTATTGTGATAATTATTGTTTACTAAAAATTAATTTTATTACATTAAATTAAAAACAAAAATGACAAGAAATTAGTTGGTTTGTTTTACTTTTTTGTTTGATCATAGAAAAAAAACTTAGGTTAAACGTGCTACAAAATGATGATTTTTTTCTGGGGACATTTGCTCAAAATCTGGCAAGAAATTGTTAGATTCGTAGATTTAAGTGATTATTTCTATAAAATATTAGTGCCCCAGGGGTTTTCAACATGTTGAATCCATTTTTGCATTCAAAAATGGATTTTGAACAACAAAAAATAATGATTTGTATAAATTTATATTTACGGATTTCGACGAAAAAATCCATTTCCTAGAACAACTAGACAACGCCTGAAAAAATTTGGAGAAAAGTGAGCTAACAAGTTATAAAGATTAATAATGTTATAAATATATTAAAATTAAGATTTAATGTGAATACATGTAAAACATTTTAAGAAAAAGTGTTTTGCATTCTCCTCCCTCATAAGAATAACTATATATCATAATTATTTAACTTTTC
>ML782144.1:597034-627922 GCA_009831015.1 Picea engelmannii | reverse complement strand
CTTCAAACCGAATTGGAAATATTTGGAATGTGTAAAGATGTCAATTTATCTAGTCCACTTGTGTGACTAAAGTGTATGTTGTGCTGCCAAAAAGGTTAATTATGTTGACTATGTACACTTTTACATGCTATACCTCCTATGCTTAACCTACCCTACAAAAATCCATATTGGAGATATGTAGCTAAGTGATAGGTGACCCCTACAGGCCACAATACACCTTCAACCTACTTCCATTGATAAGTCCCTTGAGTGGTTTTCCCTATAATGTAGCCAACTTGGCGGCATCGACTTCACTGATGTAGACAAGGTGGAAAGGGCACAACCAAAGCATACGTAGATTTCCAGGGTGTTGTAAATATTTGTTGTTGTATAACAACACCAAAGAACATGGCTAGAGGATTTTATGGCGGATGTTTCCATCATGCCATGCCTTATGTCTCTACTTTTCAACCACTTGGTTGAATCCCTCAACCAAACAATCCTCTATGAGCTCCATGAGTTCATCCAACATGTGTTGAAGTGACTGTTCATTTATCATGTGATTAGATAGAGAATTCCATAGGATGGGAACAATAAATTCTAATGACATGACTACTTGTTTGTTGTAGACCAATCTGAATGGAGTGCACTTTTTCGTCCTTTTGTAGGTTGTGTGATATGCCCATAAGACTATGGGAATCCGTTGATCCCTATCATCATGTTGCACATTACAAACTTTGGTTAATGAATGTTCTAAATGTTATTGAAAGCTTCAACCATACCATTAGCTCGAGGATGATAGGGAGTGCTCTTTTGGTGATGAATCATGAACTCTCGAGTGAGTTCTCGAATGGTCTCGTTCAGAAAATGTAATCCATGGTCACTCATCAACACCTTTGGATAACTGAATCTTGTAATCACATTCTCAAAAATAAAATGTTCCATCTTTTCTGTTGTGCAATCCTTAACTGACGCAGATTCGACCAATCTCACCCGATATTCAGTGGCCATAATAATATAGTGTGCACCTGTCCGATGCATGGGAGGATTGATTGGACCCACAAAATCAATTTCCCATTTCTCAAACGATTCCAATATTGTAATCGAAAATAGAGGGAGCTCATCTCTTCGACAAGGATTCCCGATACATTGACATACATTGCATCATTTACAATACTCCTTGGCATCGACGAAGAGTGAGGGCCACTAGAGCCTTGCACATAAAACTTTTCGCGCGATGGCATTACTTGCATTATGCCTACCTGCAATACCCTCATGGGATTCATACAAGATGGGTTCATGTTGATGTTCTAAGGCACACCTGCATAGAATTCCATCTGTGCCCAACTTATACACTTTTCCAACAATCAACTGATAGTCTACACTACAGGTCACCAGTTGACGATGTTGGGTTGGAGTATACCCTGTTGGAGCCTGTCCTGATGTGAGAAATTCAACAATCTCAACTAATTGATCAGGAAAAACTTCGACGCAGAAGAGTTGCACATCGAGGAGTTCATCATCTAGACTCAAACTAGCTTCACCAAACTTGATCCGCGATAGATGATCTCGTCCAACATTGTATTTCCCTGGTTTGACAACTACCTCAAATTCGAAATCCTGGAAGAGCAGAAACCAATGGCAGATTCTCCCTCCCAACACTGGCTTCTTAACCAAATACTTGAGCACATAATGGTCAGTGAAAAATTTAAACGAGGTCCCCAACAAGTAATGACGAAACTTCAGCAAGGAATACACCATGGTGAGGCCCTCATGCTCAGTTGTTGTATAATTATTTTTGGCATCGAACATGTTGTGACTGGAAAAATAGACCAAATGGTCAATATTCCCCTCGCCCGATTGTGCAATAACTAATCCCAACACAATGGACGATTCATCTACATGAACATGAAAGAGCTTAGACCAGTCGGGAAAAACCATAATCGACATAGTGACTAGTTTTTCTTTTAGAGTATCCAATGCTTCCTGAAATTCGGGTTTTCATATGTGCTTAGTGTCTTTGTGTAGTAGCTTCTCTAAAGGGGTTGCAATCTTCACATAGTTCTGAATGAACTTCTAGTAATATCTTGTATGACCTAATGTGGCACGTAGCTCACGAACCGTAGTGGGGGCCACCATATCCAGAATGGCGATAATTTTATCTTGGTCAACTAGCAATATGTCATGTCCCCATTTTTGGGTTCCCTTGTTCTGCAATGGAAATGACTTTCGTGGCTTGTCAGTGAAGAAAATGGGAATCAAAAGGGGTTATTTAATTTCACTTAGTTAGGAGATGTCATGTTTTTAAAGTGACATTAAGGAAATAAAGTAACTTTAGATTAATAAGTTAAACATTATTAAAGTGAAATATTAAAGTGAAAGTAAAAGGGGAATAAGGGTCATATTTGATTTAGTCAAAAAGGGGAAAATTCTAGAAGGCATGGAAATAGGATAAAAGGAGGGGTAGTGCTTCACTTTGGCATCATGTTTTGGATTAATCTCTTTGGAGTGCCCTTGGAGCCATGGTTTTTGTTAGGGTTTTGGAAAAACCATTCCATTGTAGTTTAGTTTCGGTGGTGAAATATCCACCCTAGCTAGACAAGGAGGAGGATCCATCTTGGATCTTCATTGGAGCTTCATTTTGGGGTTTGTTTTGAGTTTTGGGTTGTAGTGATTTGCTTGGAGAGGTTGCAACACTTGGAGAGTTTGATCTCATATGTTGAGAAGGCCATGACATGATTCCAGGTTTTTGGCTTGTATTGTTTGTTTTCCATTGATGTATTGTAGCTGCCATAGAAACCATTGGATTTTTGTATTCATATCTTATTCATAATAAAATACTCCATGATTCTCTTCTATCGCCTGCAATATGTTTGATAAAATTATTTTAGTATAATGAATGGAAAGTATTTGTAGAAAAATGACAGCCATGAACAATATAATTGCATAATATCTAGAGTAGCTCTAGAGGGGATATTACACAATGCATCCTTGCAAACTACGTGCCCCAGTAGTGTTTCAAAAGGCATGCAAAATATACATTTCTTCAAATTCATAGAAATCTAGAGTTGATGACATCGATCCAACATCAAGCAAAGGGTTTTCATATGCTCCATTAGAAAATTGAACACTATCTAGTCATCCAAATAAACTTCAAGGAACTTGTAGATAAATTCTTTACAGACTGCAACGACTATCCAGGAAAAAACCGTGGGTGCATTCTTCAGTCCAAATGGCATCACAGTGTAAGAAATAGATCCTGAGCTAAATTTTCATATCCCCCAAAGATCCTATGATTCCCTTCATTTTTGAGAAGCTGTGGGGAAACAAGTCCTCGTATTCCTTGAGTAAGTCGATAACCTAGGTGATAGTATCCTTATCCCAATAGTCTCTAATGATAGCCATTTTAGGTGCTTCCTCAGTACTGATATTATGTTTCTTTGTCTTAATTAGACAACCATAGTCTGGTGCAACCATCTCTGTCACTTTTCCCTCCAATGTGCACTCTCCCTCAGATTCTTTGAGTTGTATGCCTTGGGAGTCATCGTCATCAATATCATCCACCTCGCATTTCCAACAGAGGACAACCTCTTTCAACTTTTCCACTAGCTGATGGTACAAGCATACCACCTTTGGCATGGCATCCTTTGGTTAATGGTAAAGTATAAAATTCTTGATCCGGAGGAGTGCCTCCCTTTGAGTTAGATCCTTTGTGGTAAAGCAGAATGTGGAGAAAAATTGTGTGCTTACCTAGACCCAGTATATTGTTTGTCTATGCATTTCCTCATGAATATCCCAGCTCTTAGGAACCATATCCATGGCATGAATGAATCGATGGACCCATTAGATGTAAGAAATATTCTTGGTAGTCCATTTCCTCTCACAGTAGTGATTGTGCTCCTAAGAATATTTAGTTCCCTTACACCAATTGGCCAACTCGAAATCATAGATTGGTTGGAACCTAGCTTTGATTAGTTCAACCACCTACATCTAGTCCTGTATGGTCATGCGATTTGTTTCCCACCAACGTGCACGTGTTTCTCGTACTACCATGTCCATGGCCTGAACCCACTGATTTTTTAGAATGGTCTTCTCCATTCGTACTCCCTATCCCATCAAATCGGAGTGCATCACATAGCTCAGAGCCAATCCAACGTATTGATTTAGTTATTCTCGCACATCTTCTTGTAGAGACCTCATACATCTTGTTGGTCGTAAGGTCTGCACCTGATTGCTAAAGGGAAAAGCTAGGACACTTATCAGTTTAGAATGGTTGTTTCTTTTAGTTTTTTGTTGGTTAGTCAGAGGGTTGTTCTACCAAGTCAAAAGCAAGGTTGGTTGGAAAAATGATATGGATGAGGGTCCTCCTTGGGTGGTGGCACACTAATGACAGACCAATGACATAATAGAAAACAAAGGGAAACAACAAACTACTCAATGAATAATCTACTGCAAGAAGTTGAATACTTAAAATATCATTTCAGGACATTAAATGTGTATCAAGACACAATTAATCCTTCAGGTTGCAATACAAACAAATCTTCACCAAGCATTATATGTTTTCACAAGTTGCATATCAATAAAGATGCATTACAAAATAGTTGAAAGGAAATGACATGTACTTTGCACAAATAAAAAAATGCATTCAAGATAAGATAAAAACACATGAAGAGTTGGACACAAACACTATCATCAAGAGTATGTTCACCAGGTAGAGAGATTTAATCCATGCATAGAACGGGTCCAACCAGTCTGATGTAGTGTTATTCTTTCCCAAAAGATCTGACCCTAATGATATCCAAAAAATAACTATTTAAAAGAGTTGTAGAGGCTCTCATCCTTAGGGGACTGAGACTTAATTCTAGTTTACTGACTGTAAGACAGACTGACTAATCTAACTAACTTTGCATGGAGTTTAGAATGTGAACTTTGTACTAAACTTAGCTAGTAACAAGTGGTTCTTATCACACACAAAAGAACAATTGTTATTTAATATAAAAGAGTGTGCAATGGCACAACTTGAACTGCTACTGGAAAAAATACTACATGTGTTGAACGAATTGAGATTGGCAGAAAAAGACTCGGAGTGGGAGAACGAATTTCTGTGTTGAACGATGGCATGAATGCGAGTTGGAGGCCACTAGAGACAATTGGTTGTATTGGTAGATATCTACTTGAGGAAGAAGGTAGTCTTCAGAAGTGTTCTGGGATTGGTTGCATCGAACTGGGACGATCTCCATGTTCTATGTCTGTGAAAGAGCTTTCAACAACTAAGAACACTCTGCATCAACCCTGTCAGCTTCCATCTGTACTTGTGAATAGCTTCACTGGAATAGTTGACGACCCAACGTTCATGAAGGGAGACATGGATGCGAGCATCCAAAGGGGAGGTGGGATGAGTGGACGTGAGGGTAGATGACCTGTGAGGATAGATGTAAAAATATGAGAGTAGGTGTGAATATGATATAGGTATCGTAATCTCTGCAAATGAGTTAAAAATGGATCCCGAAAAAGGTAAGAGAAATCAGAGATTGGCCATCGCCAAAGAGTATCTTTGAAGTTCAAAGATTCCATGGATTGGCTAGTTTTTACAAGAATTTCATGAGGAATTTTAGTGGGATATGTGCACCAATGATGGACACAGTCAAGAAAAGACACAAATCTTTTCATTGGATAGAAGAAGCGGAGAAAAGTTTGAAGTTGCTGAAAATTAAGATAACTGAGCAGCCAGTTCTGGTTCTGCCAGATTTTAGCAAGACATTTCAAGTTAAGTGTGATGCAAGTGGGTTTGTGATTGGAGCGGTCTTGAGTTAGGACAATAGGCCAATTGCATACTTCATTGAGAAGCTGAACGAGAGCAAAGTGAAATATTCCACATATGACAAGGAATTTTATGCAGTCATACAAGCGTTGAGGAAATGGAGACATTACTTAATTCCAAAGGAGTTTGTCTTGTATAGCGATAACCATGCTTTGCAATTCATAACTCGACAGGAGAAACTAAACCAGAAGCATGCAAAATGGGTTGAATATATGCAGAATTTTACTTTTGTGATAAACCATATTTCTGGAGCTGCTAACAAAGTTGTTGATGCTTTGAGCAGGAAATGTTTGATTCTGCAGGAATTCAGGGTGAATACCTTAGGTTTTGACAACCTCAAGGAGATGTACAAAGATGATGCAAATTTTAAGGAGGCCTATGAAGCATGTGAGAATCTGATTCTCAGGGATAGAATCCATTGGGTTGAATATTTGATCCAGGATGGACTGTTATTCAGGGGAAATCAGTTGTGTATACCGAAATTCTCTATGAGAGAGAACCTCTTGAAGGAAAAACATAGTAGAGGATTGGCTGGACATTTCGGCCATGATAATACTTTTGCACAATTGAATGGCTCATAATATTGGCCAAGGATGAGAACATATGTCAAGAAATTCGTGAACAGGTGCAGAATTTGCCAGCATGCAAAGGGGAAAAGACAAAATACAGGCATTGCCAGTACCAGAGAGGCCATGGGACGCGGTAAGCATGGATTTTGTTTTAGGACTGCCAAGGACGCAGAGGGGTTGTGATTCCATCTTCATGGTAGTCAATAGATTTTCTAAAATAACACATTTTATACCATTTCAGAAAACCAGTGATGCAACACATGTTGCCAATCTATTTTTCAAAGAAGTTGTTAGACTTCACGGTTTACACAAGAGTATTGTTTCAGATCGAGCTACCAAATTTGTTGGTCATTTCTGGAGGACCCTATGGAATAAGTTGGGGACAAATTTATCTTTCAGCTCAGCATATCATCCTCAGACGGATGGACAGACTGAGGTAGTGAATTGAAGTTTGGGAGATCTGTTGAGGAGTTTGGTGGCTGAACACCACAACCAATGGGACCAGATTATGCCACAAGCGAAATTTGCATATAATGATTCACTCAACAGGAGCATAGGACAAAGTCTATTTCATATAGTGTATGGGATGTAACCGAGAGGAGTATCTGATTTGAGAGACTTAGAGCAGAGCGAGTTCAGAAGTGTTAGAGAAAAGGATTTTGCAGCAGAAATGCAAGAGCTCCACAGTGAAATCAGAAAGAGATTGGAGGATTCCAACCAAGAATATAAGCACATAGCAGATCATCACAGGAGAGAACTTCAATTTGAAGTAGGTGATTTGGTTCTAGCCCATATCAAAAGAGAAAGGTTCCCAAGAGGAACACATAATAAACTAAAGATGAAGAAAATTGGGCCATGTAAAATCTTAAGAAAGTTTGAGGCAAATTCTTATGAGATAGAATTGCCAGATGATGTGGGCATCTCACCCATATTCAACATAGTAGATCTGTACCCGTACAGAGAAGATGAAACAGAGTAGTCGAAAGATCTGAAGGAAGTTCAATGGGTCAAACAGATGCCTGTAGCTAAAAATCCGCAGATGGAAAAGATTATTGTTTAGAGGATTGGTAAGAAGACCCGGAGGAAAACATATTTTGAATACTTGGTAAAATGGAAGGGACACTCGATCAGAGATGCCAGTTGGGAAAGTGAAGGAGACATCCAGAAACATGGACAAACAGTACAGGAACTCATGAAGAGGAGTTCATGAAATTTTCAGCTAAGGGAGTATGATGTAGGAGCATCGTGAGCAAGCCAACAAAGCGAGTGTAAATGCAGAAGACAACTGGAAATGCACCAACGCACATTTTGAATAATGTTTTAAATTTGAATGAAAGAATAATTTATGTAATAGCTAGGTAGATGTATTTGCATTTATGTTTTGGAGATTGTAAACAGATCATGAGCATTGCTCTCATCTGTTGGATAAGGAGGCTTTTAATTGTAATGAATGTAAAGTAGGTAGCTTTTAATTTTGATTAGATCGCTTAGAGATGTAGAGGGAAAAACTCGAAAAAGACACCCTCGCTTGTATCATTCTCAGATGTAAGAATAGGAGAGCATAGGAGAACAGAGACTGTAGAAGGTTGTATGAGACAGATAACTGTAGCTATTGAGCCATGTATAGGAGCATTGGAATTAATATATAAAAGCTTTGATTCCATTTTATGGTGTTGTCATGGTAACTGTTTACGTCTATGGAATGTATGTTTACAATTTTCTTGTATTCTCTGTTATACATTTGGTTCAATTACTGTGTGTATATGCTCATGAATTCATGTTGAATGTATGAAGTCTGTGAAAGCTGAAGTATGAGTTTTAATTGTTTCTCTTCTTGAGAACTCCTAAAAAGAGTGCAGTGAAGAGTCCGCATAGAGTGCGTTGACAAGATTCTGAGTTTTGTCTCAGAAAGCTCAGAAGGGAGAACGTTGTTCTTATACCCGTGAAAGTGTAACAATAGCACAGATACATGCAAGGCATGCACAGGCTGAAGGGAGTGTTAGATCTCTTGAAATTCAATGGAATAGTTGAAGAAATCCCTGTTGTAAAGAGTGTGTAGAGATGAAGGCATTGGATAACAGAGGTTACCAAGGAAGACGTGCAAGGTATGCGCGCAGGGGTTATTTGAATCCAGAAGTTAGCAAAGAAACCTAATATCATAAGGGATAGAACCTTTGAAGTTTCCAAAGGGAGACGAGGGTCAAGGTCAGCCGTGAGAACAAATAAATCTCAGAAGGGTCGATGCCAGAGAATTTGGCGAAGGAGCAGCGGGAGTCCAAACGAACAGTGCAATGTTTCAAGGTAGAAGTGTGAACTTCTGTGGGCTGTCAGATTCAACCAACCAGCAAGGAGGATAAGGCTGAAGAGATTTTAGCGTGTGTAATCCCAGGAGGATTCGTGGCCATTGGATCTAGATCCACATGGGCTATTGATCTCACGAGCAAATTTCACATTTTGGCACCTTGGGAAAGAGAGTAGAAATGGCTTAGAGTTGAGCGTCGGGAATTCTCGAAACTTGAAAGCCAGGGAGCCATCAGGACTGTCAGATCTAGGTGCATCGAGGGCCGTCGATCTGGGTCAGTTAGACTTTGGGGATCTCAAAGTTGGGGATTTACAAAGGGAAGCGGGAGCACTGTTCGTCGACTCCCTGATTCGTGAAAGCCAAACCACTCGAGAGCTGGGAAACAACTCCTAGAGGGGGGGTCCTATCAGACTCATGAGTGAAAGGGATGGGACTTGTTAGGATCTTTTAGGGGTTTGAAATTTGAGGATTGGAGTGTTGGGCATTTCATACCAACACCCACAAATTTGCAAAGTGCGAAGCGCCGGAAGATTTGACGCACGGTTGTATCGCGTGGTCGTGTGGGGAAGAGCTCGTGCCTAATGCTAATTTATGTAGGAAAAGTTTAACAAAGGACCTGTGGTCATATTTTAATAGGGGGTCTTAACAGTGGACCTAAAGAACCATTTCGGTTCAAGGAGAGTGAGAGATCCGAAAAAGGGGAGTTTAGCGAACTTTGCTTAGGTGGGTTCTGTGTCAAGTGGTATCAGAGCCTACAATAATTTTTCTGTAGGTGAAAAGGATAGAGAAGGCAAGTCGTGATTTGAATTCTGTGCGTAGCAGATTTAAACCATGCTGCCAAGAAGGAGAGGAAGAGCTATGCCCGATCCAGTTGTGGAAAGGGAGATGAGAGAACTACGAGCTCGACTAGATGCTATGGAGACAACATAGAGACGGATAGCTGATGCTGGAGATGTCAGTGAGGCTGAAAGAGAAAATGAAGTTGGAGCTAGAGAAGAGGAAGATGTAGCCGAAGATGCTGCAGAAGAATGCTTATTCAGAGTTGTTGCAAGGATAGGTGCCAGAGCAAAAATGAACATTCTGATGTATGAGGGAAACTTAGATGTTGAGGAGATGCTAGATTGGTTTAGAGCTCTGGACAAATACTTCAACTATGAGGATGTCGAAGAGGATAAGAAAGTTAAGCACACAGTCACTAGACTGAAGGGTCATGCAGCACTATGGTGGGACGAACTGTAGGCTAACAGGCGTTGCAAAGGAAAGAATAGAATCAAAAGATGGGATAGGATGGTTGCAAAAATGAAAGCCAAGTTTATACTCAAAGATTACCAAATTAACTTGTTTCGAAGAATGCAGAATTTAAGACAGAAAGGGATGATAGTGAAAGAGTACACTGAATAATTTTATAGGTAAAACATTAAATCCAGTCATCATGAGAGTAATGATGAAAAGGTTGCCAGATGCATGAATGGTCTGAGATATGACATTCAGGATGAGATGAGCATGGTAACAATCAGGAATGTAGAGGAGGATTACCAGATTGCTCTAAAGGCAGAAGAAAAATTGACCCGTAAGCAAGGTCAGAGGGGTCGAGGCAGAATTCAGAGCAGAGGCAAAGTGGTTTCCCTGAACAGAGTATAGAATCCCCAGGACGAAGAGAATAAACCTCATACTCAACTAGAAAGAGGAGGACTCTCATAGGGGGGACAGTATGCCGATAGAAACACTTTTCCGCGAGCAAGAGGAAGAGGAAGGGGCAGAGGAAGTGAAATAAAATGTTTTGTCTGTGGAAAAATCGGACAAAAATATTTTGAGTGTCCCAATAGGAAAAGAGATGGAGGTGAAGCTCACATTTTTGTAGCACAAGGGAGAAATGTTGAGGCAGAAGATGCAGAAGGCGAAAGGTCATTAATGATGAGGAAAATTCTCTTGAAGCCAGAGAAGGAGGTGGAAAATCCAGTCCAGAGGAATAGTTTGTTCAGAATTGCTTGCAAGACCAAGGATAGAGTATGCAAGGTAATAGTGGACAGTGGAAGTATTGACAATATAGTATCCACAGAAATGGTGGAGAAGCTGGAATTGGAGATAGTTTCACATTTGAGCCCATATAAGGTCTCGTGGTTACAAAAGGGACATCAGGTAACTATCACTAAACAATGTTTAGTTGAATTTAAGATAGGGGGATACATGGATGATTTTAAGGATGGAAATGTATTTTAAAATGTAGAAACCTTGGCGAATCTTACTAATCCTTCATATGCCAACTATAAATGATTGGCGATATTTTTGTAAAAATATTCAAATTTCTAAGGATTTTATATAGTTTTATAAATTTTTGGTGATTTGTAAGGTAAAATAATTTTATCCTATAGAATTTGGGCGAATCATTTTTAAAACAACGAATCTCATTTTTGGAAAAACCGTGGAAAATTAGCCCATGAGCGAAATTTATCCCCTAAAATCATCCCTGGGGGGATATAAAGATGAAATTTTGTGTGATGTTATTCCCATGGATGTCTATCACCTTTTGTTGGGAAGACCATGGCAGTATGACAGAAATGTTATTCATGATGGGAGAAGGAACACTAACACTCTGGAGAAAAATGGTAGAACACATATGTTGTTGTCAATTAAAGATGAGAAGATGAAAACAAAGGTGAGAAAAACTATACTTCTCATGAGTGGGAAGGAATTGCTTGAGGAAGTTAAGAGGGAAGCATAAATGCAGTTTGTTGTGGTTAGAAAACCTAGAGTTGTCTTAACCAGTACCAAGATAGATGACCTACCTGGAGAAATTTAGGAACTGTTGGAGGAGTTTGCCGATATAGTGGTAGACGAATTACCTTGTTCGTTGCCGCCCATTAGGAGCATAAGTCATCACATTAACCTTATACCTGGAGTGATTTTACCAAATAAAGTAGCATACAAATTGATGCTGCAGGAGAATGAAGAGGTTAAGAGACAAGTCCAGGATTTGATGGACAAAGGGTTGGTTAGAGAAAGCTTGAGTCCATGTGTTGTACCTATAGTGCTAAGTCCAAAGAAAGATGGTGGTTGGAGAATGTGTACTGATTCGAGAGCTATAAACAAAATCACCATTAGGTATAGATTTCCTTTACCTAGAATGGATGACTTGATGGATTGCTTGAGTGGAGAATTTTTTTTTTCAAAAATTGATTTGAAAAGTGGATATCATCAGAATAGAATGAGGGAAAGTGATGAATGGAAGACAACATTCAAGACGAATGAAGGACTGTATGAATGGATTGTCATGCCGTTTGGTTTGACGAATGTGCCCAGTACTTTTATGAGATTGATGAATGAAGCCTTGAGGGATTTCATTGGAAAATTTGTAATCGTATATCTTGATGATATACTGATCTTTAGTAAGACTGAAGAAGAACACCTGAAACATTTAGCTACAGTGATGAGAAGGTTACAATAAGAGAAATTGTTGATTAATTTGAAGAAGTCATCTTTCATGAAGACGAAACTCATTTATTTACGGTTCGTAATCTCTATGAATGAGTTAAAAATGGATCCTGAAAAGGTAAGAGCAATCAGAGATTGTCCATCGCCAAAGAGTATCTTTGAAGTTTGAAGCTTCCATGGATTGGCTAGTTTTTACAGGATGTTCATCAGGAATTTTAGTGGGATATGTGCACCAATGATGGACACAGTCAAGAAAAGACACAAATCTTTTCATTGGACAGAAGAAGCAGAGAAAAGTTTGAAGTTGCTGAAAATTAAGATAACTGAGCAGCCAATTCTGGTTCTGCCAGATTTCAGCAAGACATTTCAAGTTAAGTGTGCTGCAAGTGGGTTTTCGATTGGAGCGGTTTTGAGCCAGGACAATAGGCCAATTGCACACTTCAGTGAGAAGCTGAATGAGAGAAAAGTGAAATATTCCACATATGACAAGGAATTTTATGCAGTCATACAAGCGTTGAGGAAATGGAGACATTACTTAGTTCCAAAGGAGTTTGTCTTGTATAGAGATAACCATGCTTTGAAATTCATAACTCGACAGGAGAAATTGAACCAGAAGCATGCAAAATGGGTTGAATATATGCAGAATTTTACTTTTGTGATAAAGCATATTTCTAGAACTGCTAACAAAGTTGTTGATGCTTTGAGCAGGAAATGTTTGATTCTTCCAGAATTCAGGGTGAAGACCTTAGGTTTTGACAACCTCAAGGAGATGTACAAAGCTGATGCAAATTTTAAGGAGGCCTATGAAGCATGTGATAATCCGATTCTCATGGATAGAAGCCAATGGGTTGAATATTTGATCCAGGATGGATTGTTATTCAGGGGAAATCAGTTGTGTATACCGAAATTCTCTATGAGAGAGAACCTCTTGAAGAAAAAACATAGTGGAGGATTGACTGGACATTTAGGCCATGATAAGACTTTTGCACAATTGAATGGCGCATACTATTGGCTAGGGATGAGAACAGATGTCAAGAAATTCGTGAACAGGTGCAGAATTTGCCAGCATGTAAAGGGGAAAAGACGAAATACAGGGTTGTATCAACCATTTCCAGTACCAGAGAGGCTGTGGAATGAGGTAAGCATGGATTTTGTGTTAGGACTGCCGAGAACGTATAGGGGTTGTGATTCCATCTTCGTGGTAGTCGATAAATTTTCTAAAATAAGACATTTTATACCATGTCAGAAAACCAGTGACACAACACATGTTGCCAATGTGTTTTTCAAAGAAGTTGTTAGACTTCATGGTTTACCCAAGAGTATTGTTTCAGATCGAGATACCAAATTTGTTGGTCATTTCTGGAGGACCCTATGGAAGAAGATGGGGACAAATTTATCTTTCATCTCAGCGTATCATCCTCAGATGGATGGAAAAACTAAGGTAGTGAATCAAATTTTGGGAGATTTGTTGAGGAGTTTGGTGGCTGAACACCACAGCCAGTGGGACCGGATTCTTCCACAAGAGGAATTTGAATATAACGATTCACTCAACAGGAGCACATGACAAAGCCCATTTCAGATAGTGTATGGGATGCAGTCGAGAGGAGTATCTGAGTTGAGAGACTTAGAGGAGAGTGAGTTCAGAAGTGCTAGAGTAGAAGATTTTGCAGCAGAAATGGAAGAGCTCCACAGTGAAATCAGAAAGAGATTGGAGGATTCCAACCGAGAATATAAGCGCAAACCAGATCAGCACAAGAGAGAACTTCAATTTGAAGTAGGTGATTTGGTTCTAGGGCATCTCAGGAGAGAAAGGTTCCCAAGAGGAACATATAATAAACTAAAGATGAAAAAAATTGGGCCATGTAAAATCTTAAGAAAGTTTGAGGCAAATGCTTATGAGATAGAATTGCTAGATGATGTGGGCATCTCGCCCATATTCAACGTAGCAGATCTGTACCCTTATAGAGTAGATGAAACAGAGCAGTCATAAGATCAGAAGGAAGTCCAATGGGTCAAACAGATGCCTATAGCTGAAAAGCCGCAGATGGAAAAGATTATTGATCAGAGGATTGCTAAGAAGACCTGTAGGAAAACATATTTTGAATACTTGGTAAAATGGAAGGGACACTCAATCGAAGATGCCAGTTGGGAAAGTGAAGGAGACATCTAGAAACATGGACAAACGGTACAGGAACTCATGAACAGGAGTTCATGAAATTTTTGGCCAAGGGAGTATGATGCAGGAGCATCGTGAGCAAGCCACCAAAGTGAGCGTAAAGGCAGAAGACAACTGGAAACGCACCAATGCATATATTGAAGAATGTTTTGAATTTGAATGAAAGAAACATTTATGTAATAGCTAGGGAGATGTATTTGCATTTATGTTTTGGATATTGTAAACAGATCATGAGCATTGCTCTCATCTGTTAGATAAGGAGGCTTTTAATTATAATGAATGTAAATTAAATAGCTTTTAATTTTGATTAGATTTCTTAGAGATGTAGGGGGAAAAACTCGAAAACGACACCCTCGCTTGTATCATTCTCAGTTGTAAGAATAGGAGAGCATAGGAGAACAGAGACTGTAGAAGGTTGTATGAGATAGATAGTTGTAGCCATTGAACCATGTATAGGAGCATTGGAATTAATATATAAAAGATTTGATAACATTTCATTGTGTTGTCATGGTAACTGTTTACATTTGTGGAATGTATGTTTACAGTTTGCTTGTATTCTCTGTTATACATTTGGTTCAATTACTGTGTGTATATGCTCATGAACTCATGTTGAATGTATGAATTCTGTGAAAGCTGAAGTATGAGTTTCAATTGTTTCTCTTCTTGAGAACTCTTGCAAAGAGTGCAGTGGAGAGTCCGCATAGAGTGCGTTGACAAGATTCTGAGTTTTACCTCAGAAAGCTTAGGAGGGAGAATGTTGTTCTTATACCCGCGAAAGTGCAAGAGTAGCAAAAAGTCATGCAAGGCATGCGTAGGCTGAAGGGAGTGTTAGATCTCTTCAACTTCAACAGAATAGTTGAAGAAATCCCTGTTGCAAAGAGTGCGTAGAGAGGAAGGAATTGGATAACAAAGGTTACCATGGAATACGTGCAAGGTATGCGTGCGGGGCATCTTTGAATCCGGAAGTTAGCAAAGAAACCTAAGCTTAGAAGGGGTAGAACCTTTGAAGTGTTCAAAGGGAGACGAGGGTTGAGGTCACTTGTGAGAACAAATAAAGCTCAGAAGGGTTGACGCCAGAGAATTTGGCGAAGGAGCAACGAGAGTCCAAACGAATGGTGGAGTGTTTCCAGGTAGAAGTGCGAACTTCCGTGGACTGTCAGATTCATCCAACTAGCAAGGAGGATAAGGCTAAAGAGATTTTGGTGTGTGTAAGCCCAGGAGGATTCATGGCCATTGGATCTAGATCCACATGGGTCATTGATCTCACGAGCAAATTTCGCATTTTGGCACCCGGGGAAAGAGAGTAGAAGTGGCTTGGAGTTGAGCGTCGAGAACTCCCGAAACTCGAAAGCCAGAGAACCATTAGGACTGTTAGATCTAGGCGCATCAAAGGCTATCAATCTGGGTCAATCAGACTTCAAGGATCTCAGAGTCGGGGATTTACAAAGGGAAGCGGGAGCACTGTTTGCCGACTCCCTGATTCACGAAAGCCGAACAACTCGGGAGCTGGGAACCAACTCCTAGAGGGGGGGTCCTATCAGATGCATGAGTGAAATGGTTGGGGCTTGTTAGGCTCTTGTTAGGGTTTATAATTCGGGGATTGGAGTGTTGGGCGTTTCATACCAACACCCCCGAATTTGTGAAGTGCGAAGCGCTGGAAGATTTGACGTGTGGTTGTATCGCGTGGTCATGTGGGGAAGAGCTCGCGCCTAGTGCTAATTCATGTAGGCAGAGTTTAACAAAGGGCATGTGGTCATATTTTAATAGGGGGTCTTAATAGTGGACTTGAAGAACCATTTCAATTCAGGGAGAGTGAAAGATCCGAAGAATGGGAGGTCAGCAGACTCTGCTGAGGTGGGGTCTGCGTCAATGGTCCAGATTCACTTCGGGAGTTCAGGCTTCGGGAGTTTCGAATGTTGTGCTTGGAAATATCCATGAGTGCTACGGGCCCAGAGTGATGTGGTAGGATAGATGTCATATGATTTCATGACTGTTGATGTGTCATAGAAAGAAGGGTGACACATGTCACGTGGAAATGGGCGAATGACACAACTGAATGAACTGGAATGAGTGCCACGTGTCATGATTGTTGAGTGTGCCACATGTCTCAACTGATGGTTTCCACATGCTTCAGCACTTTGAGCTTCAGGAGTTTCGAATTGTGAGGCATGAAGTTCTCCCGAAGTAGTACGGGCCCAGAGTGACGTGGTAGGCTCTCGGGACTTTGGCTCTTCGGTTAGTTCGACTATTCGGGACTTCGAGAGTTTGTCTCTTTGGGACTTTGGGTGATTGGTTCTTTGGATTTCTAGCTAGTTCAGCTCTTCAACTAGTTTGTCTCTTCAGGACTTCGACTCTTTCGGACTTCGGGAGTTCGAATCTTCGGGACTTCGGGTGATTCTTGATGTTAAACCCTGCACGATTTCGACACTTCGAATACATGAAAACCTTCAATCTGATTGTCATGATGGATCACCACCGTCGAAATTTAACCTGTCTATTCCCACAATATGAATCCAAAATTGACCACTCTGCATTGATGTGTTTGTTTGCGGGCCTTTCCTGTGCATACAAAAAGGCTTGGTTGATCTGCTGTGAGCTCAATCAATGGAAAACATGATGACAAGCATTCTGAACCAAATACGACATGTATTTTATCCTTCAGGAAAAACAGAAACAAAAATGTGCAAAGACTCAAACAATAAAGAAACGAATAGGAACCAAGTCGCTCAAAAATGGTAAACTGACTTAACCAACTCGAAGAGGAAAAAATGATGAATGCATAGGAAAAAGAGAGAGAGAGACATGGGTGCAGACCTAGGTTACAACATTGGCTCCAACTGGGGATAGCTCATCCCTATGAGGTGCTAAGAACTATATATCGGTGCATTGATATTAAATAATTGGTCTTACCTTCTATTTCTTACCTTTGTTTCCGTCTTTGATCCCTGTGTATCCGCTACTGTGCCTCAACCATGCATTTTATTGAACTGAAAAAATGAAACTACACCCGAGTGCCTTGTTGGGCTATGGAGTCTTTATTCACACACAACTAACTAATCAAAAGAAACAATAAATGAAAGTCTCTATTGTACAAGAGGGACATTCCCTCGTCCTTAAACAAAATAGTGTTTCAGGAAGCGCCCATTTACTGGGCCTCCAAAGATCTTTGTATCGTCTAGATCGTGCAGGATAAATGTGTTGTTGTTTAGAAATTCAACCACCTTAAAAGAGCCAAACTAGAGTTTGTCAAATTTACCATGCTTGGACTTGTCATCTCTTCTGGCATCCCACCTCAAGACCAGGTCACCTTCCTGAAAAATATCCTTCTTGGTTTTCTTATCAAAGGTTGATTTGATCTTGCTCTGGTATGCCTTTGTCCTCTGATCCAGTGCTTCTCTTCTTTGTTGAACTTCTATAATCTGGAATATTCTCCTTTGGATGTCATTTGGTTCCTCAATCTCTTCCTGTAAGAATTTTAGAACTAGTATACTTAAGTTTGGAGTCCTAGGATTTCTTGTTATCAGTCAACAATTTTTTGATAATCCCGATGAGAGTTTTATTTGATGACTCTACCAGAACATTCCCCTGAGGATAATAAGGTGTGTAATGTGTCAAGGAAATGTTATGACTACCACAGAAGTCAATCATGGATTTCGACTTGAATGCTTGGGCATTGTCCGTTGCTAGCTTGCTGGGGCAACCAAATCTGGCAAAAATATTCATTTCTAGAAAACTGATGATTACTTTGTCAGTGGCATTCCTAGTGGGCACAACCTTAATCCATTTGGTGAAGTAGTCAGTGGCAGTGAGGATCCACTTGTGTTGTCCACTGGAGGGTGGATTTATTTCTCCTATGAAGTCTAACCCCCATTGTTGGAACGAACCACCGACATTGATATGATTTAGGGGAAGTGATAGTGAATTCTTCTTTCCTGCAAACATTTGAAATTCATTGCAGGCTCTAACAGTGGCAAACACATAAGAGAAAATGGTGGGCCAGTAATATCCTGCCCTCAGGATCTTGAGAGTTGTGGCCTTCCAATGCTTGTGTCCTCCACATACTCCTTTGTGCATTTCTGTTGTGACTTGTTTGGCCTCATTTTCATCAAGGAATTTTAATAGGATGCTAGCAAGATCTCTCCAATACAAGCTCTGGTTTGAAATGCAAAATTTGAGAGCTTTCAACTTGAGAGACCTTGCCTTTGTCTTCTTCACATCTGGTGGACATTCGGAATGCTATAGAAAATATATGATGTTTTTATACCAAGGTGAAGAGGAGTAGTTTTCAAATACCTGTATGCTGTCTTGTCCAGGCTGTATGATGGGTGCATCTGATTGGGTGAATATTTGATGCAATTATAGCACCTTACAATTCGACTCTAATAGCAATTTGTCTAGTCCTTTCCCCTTGATCATCTTGGTGGCATTTATGTGCAGGTCATACTCCAATAGTTTGACAATCCATTTCCCCTTTTCCCCTCACTGTTTGGCTGGACTAGAATCTCTTTTACACTACTACTAGGAACAAAGGCTGTTATGCTAGATTGTAGCACATAAACCCTGAAGGCTTTGAGGGCTTTGACCAGTGCATAAGCCTGCTTTTCTAATATATCATACTTCAACTCAACATCTCTGAGAGATTTGTTGAAAAAGGCTATGGGTTTTTCATGCCCTTCTTCATTTTTCTGTAGTAATACAACAATGGTTTCTTCTAAAGCAAAGAAGAAGATGAAGAAATCTTGGGTATAGTCTGGATTGGCTAACACAGGGGCTTCAACTAAATCTTGATTGATTGTTTGGAAATATGATTTTGCCTCTAAGGACCATTTTATCGCAACATCTTTCTTCAACATATTAGTAATAGGCTTCATAATTTCAGCAAAACTTGGCACAAAACGTTTGAGGAAGTTTATCTTACCAATGAAAGATTGAACAACCTTTTTTCTTCTGGGGATATCAATCTCTTGAATGGCACAAACCCTCTTTGGATCATTTTTTATACCTCCTGCTAATATGATGTGGCCCAGGAGCTTTCCTTCTGGCATGGCAAAGTGAGACTTTCTAGGATTCATGGATATTCCATATCTCCTGCATTTCTTGAAAACCTGCTCTAGGTGCTGCAAATGTTCATCATCATACTTGGAGAAAATGGTTATGTCATCCAAGTATATAACCATAAATATGTCTTTCTCCCCCATAAAATCTATGTACATGTCCCTTTGAAAAGTGTCCCCTTCATTCATCATCCAAAATGGCATCTTGTCATACATGAATGTTCCCCATGGGGTTGTGAATGCTGTTTTTTCTTTATCTTCTTCACATATTGCTATCTGGTTATAATCAGAGTATCCATCCAACAAGGAAATTCTGTGTGCACCTACCACCCGTTGTAAAATATGATCCATCTTGGGGAGGGGATAATTTTCCTTCAGAGAACACTTTTTGATATTTCTGAAGTCAACACACAAGCGTATCTCACCACTTTTCTTCCTTATAGGTACTAAGTTGGCCACCCAACTTGAGTACCTCAATGGTACAATAATATTGGAATCCAACATTCTTTTCAGCTCTTTCTCAACTATGGACATTAACATGGGATTAAACTGTCGAATCTTCTATTTGAATGGATTGGAGCCATCCTTTAGAGGGATCTTATGCTGGATGATGTCAGTGTCAAATGTCTTCAAATCTTCATAGGACCATGCAAAAGTATCAACAAACTTTCTAATGAGACTGACATACCTGTATTTTTGTTCTGCAGCTAATGCTTTGGACAACTTGATGATCTTGGGATTCTCAGTGGTCCCAATATTGCAATATGTCACCTCTTCTTCTTGATTCTTCATGGCAACTCCTTTGTAAACATCGTTACTATCAAACAATCTCTCCAAAGGCACTAGTCCTTTTGGAATATGGTTTGTTTTCAACTCCAAAATATTATGACCAACCATTGTCTTCGATAGAGGAGATGTGTGCTGATCTTCCAATTTATCATCTTCACCTTCTTGACCCTCTTGATCAATTGAGATATTGGAGAATTCATCAATGGTGTGTAGAAATCCCTGCAACTCCAAATCATCACTAAAGACATGTCAGTGTTTTATGTTGTCTGGTATGGCTGTTCTATGTCTGATCTCCACCTAGTATTTGATATTTGGGCCAATGGGAGGCCTGAAAGTGATGGCAGCTAAGGCCAAAGAGTCTGCCTTATGATTCTATTCTCTATGAATCAGGGATGATTTTAGGGGTTAAATTTTGCTCATGGGATAATTTTCCATGGTTTTTCCCAAAAAAATATTCGCTATTCTAAAACTCATTCACCCAAATTCTAAAGGACAAAATTATTTTACCTTAAAAATCGCCAAAATTTTATATAAACTATATAAAATCCTTATAAATTTGAATATTTTTACAAAAATTTCGCCAAACATTTATAGTTGGCATAGGGGGTCTCATACACCAATTTGGTGTGTTGGCTTGGCCGTGACCTTAAAAATAGATTAATACATCATGAGTGGGCCTAATGGTTAAGAAAATGTGTTTCCTCTTAGGATGTCACAGGTTCAAATCCAAAGGAGGGTAGGGTATGTATACCTTCGTAGACTTTACCAGTCAAATCGTTGGGCGGAGGGGGGTCCCTTGTCCCACAAACAAGGGGGTCTCATACACCAATTTGGTGTGCTATCTTGGCCGTGACCTTAAAAATAGATTATTATTATTATTATTATTAATATTCGCCAAGGTTTCTACATTTAAAAATAAATTTCCATCCTTAAAATCATCCCTACTGTGAATACAGGAAATGTTGAATGCTATAAAGAAGTTATCGATCAGATCCCATACCTCGTTTCTGTACTACTTGAGCCTCTGTTTCTTAGTTTGATAGATGTTCCTCACTTGATTGATGACCAACTCAGAATCACCAAAAACTGCTAATTAATCAATGGCCATGTCTTTGGTAGCCCTCAATCCCAATACCACAACTTCATATTCAGCTATATTGTTAGTAGTTTCAAACTCCATCTTATAAGAGAGGGTTATTACTTCTTCTAAAGGGGAAATGAGGAGAATACCTGCACTAGATCCTTCTTTTGATGAATATCCATCAAAATAAATCTTCCACACTCTATTTTGTTGACTTGTTAGTGGTTGATCTTTGCATTGGCTAACTGATGTCTCAGGTTCATCATCATTTAAATGAAATAAAGATGAGCCAATATCATCCTCAACAACATAAATTAGGTAATTGCTTGGGCTCTGATGGTCACTGACAATGTAGGCTAACCTCACCTCTCTTTATAGCCTCCTATGTTCACCTCCAAACATGGGAATGGTGGCATAGGTGAGGTCCATTTGTAATGATCCTCCAACCTTCTTAGCCCAAGTTCTGGATAAAAACATATCAAATTTTGGGGGAATGTCTGCTACAACAATGTCAATCACTACACTCTTCATGGGTAATTGTGCTAGAGAAACCACCATATCCTTTATCAATCCCATACATTTTACTTTCTTAGAATCAAAGGAGTACAGGTCTTGGTAAGGTTTGGTAATCTTCAGACCTAGTTCTTCCATAACAACTTTGGGCATGACATTATGAGAGGCTCCTGAGTCCATAAGACAGTTATGCAGGATCTTATCATGGACATTCAAATATATATAGAAAGGAGGAGAAGCATCAGAGCCATCCTCAATGTGTGGACCCACAATAATGGTTGGGTTTTCATCCTGCAGACTAATGACATCAGAAGATACACTAGAAGGAGTTGGCTACAGAACTTTCATGATGGATTTCTTGAAATGTTCGTTTTTTAACAATTTTGTCAAAGGTACAATGATCTTGATTTTGCTCAGCTCATGTTCCAAGCTGAAAGAGGCTGGTGGGTTATCATCTTCCTTTATTTCAGGGACAACAGGTTTTGATGGGGGAGGTGGCTGAGCTTTATATGACATACCTTTACTTGGATTTGGATTGGGGGGAATTTCAGATTGTTTGTTTTGATCGGAGATGGTGTCTTTGGGAGCCCCTACTCTCATCCTCAAATCATATTTCTTTTTGGGTTGGTGTTGAATAACTCCCTCCTCCCTTATCTGATCATCAAACTGATTTGACAATTGTGCTACCTCATATTCTTGTTGTGTTAAGTGACAGGTATAGTAATCTATTTCATTAAAAAGAACAACAATATCATCCACAACATCACTGTCTGCATCCATCTCCTCAATCTGATTGTTTTGGAAAGGAGGCACTACCCTTTGATCACCATCATTTCTCCTTTCTCTCTACATTACTTGGGGGGCATCATTAGGCCTTCTAAATTGGTTTGGATTTCTATTTCCAGCCCCTTGAAAAGCTCTATTTGGTTGTTTGGATTCCCATTTTATCTTAGCTATTTTAGAAGTCAGATCCTTCAAAGTTTTGGTCATTTCATCAAGCTTTGGATCAGTTGTGGCTGAGTTACAAGAGGTAGGGGCATCCTCTCTCTGATTTTTCTTCTCTTTATCAGATCTAGTCTTTAGTCTGTCTGATGCCAAAATATTAGATTTGACTTCAATGGCTACTTCCTGCACGGACAATAGTGTGGTTGATATTCTCTCTCTCAGGAGGAGGGAGAACTCTACATCGAATGAATTAGCATAAGTGATCTTGGCAGATGCTTTAGTTGGTTTGATTTCATCTGGGATTCTACAATACATCTTATTAAATCTCTTTGTGAAATCTGAAATGGATTCACCACTCCTTCTCTTTAGGGCCCCAAACTCAATGATGTAGTAGAGCTAATCTCTCCTATCTCCCCATTGCTTTATGAAAATTTCATCTAATGCCTCAATATCTGCAATGGAAGCTGGAGGAAGACCCCTGAACCATTTTTTGACTTCCCCATCCAAACTCTGTACAAACAACCTCATCCACACATTTGCATAATCAATGTTAAAGTTGTCTGCAAAGGTGTAAAAGTCTACCAGATGTTCCTCAGCAGTTACTTCACCTTCCCCATTATATATTTGTAAATATTTTATGTAATATGTGGTTGGGAAGACATGAAAGCCTACAGGCAGAACTATGAGTGCATATATGGCAACAATTATGGCATCCATCCTGTTAACAGGCCATGGATTGAATAATAGGAATATAAAGATTTATGGGAGATGCAGCGGTAGATGTAGGACTGGATGCTGAAGTGGAATCATGAGTTGAAGATGTCTGAGCCCTTTGGAATTATGATTCTCAGGGCTATCAAATTCAAGCTGCTTGTGATTGTGATTAGACGTACGCTCTTTCTGTGTAGCTTTACCCTTGAGGGGGGAAGTATACCTCTGAGCTACAATGGATTTATTTAGTTGCCTATCTGGCTCAGAGACTACTATGTTATTCGAAAGGTTAGAATGAGCCTTGGAGGCTTTACTATGCTCAATTTTAGATCTGTTGAATCCTTTTCTGGGTGCCAGTATTTCTTCTTTAAATCTTACTCAGTGAAGTCGCCAGGTGAAAGATGGCAGTCTATCTGTGTCTGATATTTTTTCACCATCAAAGGTCAGAGCTGATTAATTTTTTTTCTCCCAGGATAAGCTATTTCGTTACTCTGTTCCCCAGCAACGATGCCTGAAGATGTTGGTCCTAAGGTCTGCACCTGACTGCTAAAGGGAAAAGCTAGGCCACCTATCAGTTTAGAATGGTTGTTTCTTTTAGTTTTTTGTTGGTTGGTCAGAGAGTTGTTATACTAAGACAAAAGCAAGTTTGGGTTGGAAAAATGATATGGATGAGGGTCCTCCTTGGATGGTGGCACACTAATTCCAGACTAGTGAAATAATAGAAAACAAAGGGAAACATTAAACTACTCAATGAATAATCTGTTGCAAGAAGTTCAATACTTAAAATATCATTTCAAGACCTTAAACGTGTATCTAGACACAATTACTCCTTTAGGTTGCGATACAAACAAATCTTCACCAATCATTAGCTGTTTTCACAGGTTGCATATCAATAAAGATGCGTTACACAATAGTTGAAAGGAAATGACATGTACTTTGCACAAATAAAAAATTGCATTCAAGATAAGATAAAAAACACATGAAGAGTTGGAGACAAACACTGTCATAAAGAGTATGTTCACCAGGTAGAGAGCTTTAATCCATGCATAGAATGGGTCCAACTAGTCTGATGTAGTGTTATTCTTTTGCAAAATATTTGACCCTAAAGATATCCAAAAACTAACTATTTAAAAGCGTTGCAGAGGCTCTCGTTCTTAGGGGACTGAGACCTAATTCTAGTTTACTGACTGTAAGATAGACTCACTAATATAACTGACTTTGAATGGATTTTAGCATGCAAAATCTGTACTAAACTTAACTGGTAACAAGTGGTTCTTATCACACACAGAAGACCACTTGTTATTTAATCTAAAAGAGTGTGCAATGGCACAACAGGAACTGCTTCTGGAAAAAATATTACATGTGCTGAACGAACTTAGATTGGCAGAAAAAGACTCGGAGTGGTAGAATGGATTTCTGCGTTGAACGATGGCATGCCTGTGAGCTAGAGGCCACCGGAGACAATTGGTTGTATTGGAAGATATCTTCTTGAGGAAGAAGGTAGTCTTCAGAAGTGTTCTGGGACTAATTGCGTCGAACTGGGACAATCTCCATGTTCTCTATCCGTGACAAAGATTTTGACAGCTAAGCGCACTCTGCGTCGACCCCGTCAGCTACTATCTGTACTTGTGAATAGCTTCGATGGAATGGTTGATGACCCAACGATCATGAAGGGAGACGTGGATGTGAGCATCCAATGGGGAGGCAGGATGAGTGGACATGAGGGTAGATGACCTGTGAGGACATATGTAAAAAGATGAGAGGAGGTGTGAATATGATGGAGGTATCGAGAGTATGGAGTTAGAGACGTGTAGTGAAAGATACAGGTGGAGAAAGTTGAGCGCTAGCAGGAGTGTGAGTGGAGGTGATGAAGTGACCTGATGTCATTTAAGCACGTGATTGCGGAAGTTGTTGAGGGTGGTTTGGGTCCACACAGCTTTTGGGCCCGCAATCCCCCACAAGTTGCCACGTACCCTTCCAACAATACCACGGTTCCAATTGCGGGACCACTCTAGAAAGTTAACGTTTGGGCAGTTTACGTCATCGCAATGAGGTGTGGCCATCGATCTGATTACGATCTGTGATCTGGGTGATATTTACCTGCTACAAGGATCAACGGTTCTTTTCGATTTGAGATCAATGATCCAGATTCACTTCGGAAGTTCAGGCTTTAGGAGTTTTGAATGTGAGGCATGAAGTTCTCCCAGAGTAGTACAGGCCCAGAGTGACGTGGCAAGCTCTCGAGACTTCGGCTCTTCGCCTAGTTTGGATCTTCGGTACTTCAAGAGTTTGGCTCTTCGAGACTTCGGGTGATCGGTTCTTCAGCTTTTCGGCTAGTTCAGCTCTTCGGTACTTTGGGAGTTCGGCTCTTTGGGACTTCGGGTGATTCTTGATGTTAAACCCTGTGCGATTTTGACACTCCAAATACAAGAAATCCGTCGATCTGATTGGCCTAATGGATCACCATCATCGAAAGTTAACCTGTCTGTTCCCACAATCTGAATCCGAAATTGACTGCTCTAGATTGTTGCGTTTGTCTATGAGCCTTTCCTGTGCATGCAAAATTTCTTGGTCGACCTGTTGTGAGCTCAATCAATGAAAAATGTGATGACAAGCATTCTGAACCAAATACGACATGTATTTTATCCTTTAGGAAAAATAGAAACAAAAATGTGCAAAGACTCAAACAGGAAAGAAACGAATAAGAACCAAGTTGCTCAAAAATGGTAAACTGACTTAACCAACCCGAAGAGGAAAAAATGATGAAGGCATAGAGAAAAGAGAGAGAGAGAGACAGGGGTGTAGACCTAGGTTACAACACATCTTATGCTGCCACCTCTCCATGGTGTCATCTAAATCAGTGTCATATGACTTCATGCTCCTCCAAATCAGTTCTCCATTCGCTAAGGGATTGACATAATCTTCTTTGCACCTGATGATCTTGTATCTATTCTCAATAACTAAGCTTTGTGCATCCTCATGTACCAACTCATTGTACTTGTCCCCTTCATTAGGATCCAAAGGTGCGATCACGCATAGGGAGTCGGTCTTAAATGACACATGTTTCTTTTTTAGATTCAACACAACACTATTATCAAAGGCCCAATCAATGCCAAGTAGGGTGGGATAGGGATCATAATCATCCATAATCTCTATCACTTCAAAATAAGCCTTTGTGTTCACCCCTTCTATGTTTACTTAAACTTGCTCTAATCGCCCTATAGGGTAGATCTTGTACTGATTTTCCAACCACAATTGAATAGGAGACCAAACCAATTTTTTTTTTACCCATTAACTCCCATGACTTTTTTGGTAGGATGTTCATGTTAGAACATAGATCCAACATGACCCCATCCATTTCATAACTACCAAGTTTAGTTGAGATCTTGAACTCTCTTCATGTGCACTTATTCTTACTAACCTAGCATAGATCCCTTTCTAGTAGGGGGTGCTAATATAACTCTCTCTGTCCCTTCTTCCCCCATGCAGGTTGCTAACATATGCATCAAGTTTTGTGCAACGTCAGGATCGCTTAACAATCTTAAATGACAATGAAAGAAGTTACTTACTTGGTCCTCAGTATTTTTTTGTCGATCCAATTTGTGTAGTGCGCTTCATCTTCTCATGTAAGTGTTCTTCGGTTTCCCTTTTTTCGATGTGTCACAACTCCTCTTATCTACACACCTGTTCCAAGGGCTTATGCATCATGCATTGTATTTATTCACACATGCGAGCTTCCTCCAATGACCTTCATGTGGCATGTTGCAGTTATTCACGGGTGGGAGCCTCTTCCAGTGACCTATGCGTTGCTCATTGTACTTCCTCATGGATCTGAACCTCCTCAAGCGACCTCTATGTCATGGGTTGCAACTCTTCTCGTTCTCTTTCTTCCTATATGGCTCTTTGCACGTCGCATAGAAACTGCTTCTGCTGAGAAACATCAAACTTAGGAGGGGGTTGCACTTCCTTTCTTATCTTCCCCTCTGGCCTTTTACTCGAGCTTTCACCATGCTCGAAGTCCATTCTCATATTTTCTCTACCTCGGGTTATCACCCGTACATCAAATTCATCATACTTTTTTTGATTACTAGGTAACTCTGTAGTCACCATGTTTCAGTGTTCCTTCTTCTCTTCCCACTTCTTTAGTAAGTTAGGACAATCTTCTGTAACATGCTTGGGGATATAGCAGTACCCACAAAGAGCATGTGGTTTGGTACAAAATATTGACACATGGCCTATTTCTCCATAGTTAAAACAAGTGGGGGGTCTACCTCCTCCTCCTCCATATCCCCATCCATGAATGTATCCACTTATGGGACCTCATTGATATCCACCTCTCTCAGCACCACCATGATCACCACCCTTTTATTCCTCTTGAACCCATAATACATCGTGGGTATGGCCTTGCATCAACTGGAGTGACCAACAATTGTTCACATCATGTCCCTTGGACTTGTAGAATTCACAGAATGGAGTATTATGTGTCTTTTGATATTTTTCCAATGTGGGGTAGTGTGGTGGTATATGGCCCCACTTCCTGCAAACTTTCCACCACTCTTTCCGAGGTCCAACTGAAAATGGACTTAGCACACCTGTTGCTATATAGTTTCCCAGTGTAGGACATTCATCTCTACTATGCCCCTTTAACCTGCACATTGTGAACCATACGTTCCTACGCATGACTTTTGTCTTTTCCATATCTTGCAACCACATCATCATGGTGTTTCTCCTCCTTCTGGTGTAGCCTCCAAGCGCATCGTAATTTCCATTGCTTCTGCCTGAGTAGTCACCTTTTGTTGGGTAAGCAGGACTCAAATATGGGGAATCAACCTTACAATGAACCATTCTTTATGATGCACATCCTGGATCTGGAACATCAACCTATCCAACAAAATATTTATTCGTTGGTCATAATCCCACATAGTTTCTCCTGGTTTTTGATTAATCTCCTTAATCTCTGTAATGCATTGAGACTCTAACTTAGAATTTTGAAATTCCTTAAGAAAATATCTCTTGATCTCTGTCAAGGACCTCATCTGTCCCATTGGTGTAGTGGACATGTACTTCATATACCACGTCAGGAATATGTCCTTGGACATGGTCTCCAAATGCACAATATTTGATGCCTCTTATGTGATCCTCTTCACAGACCATATCACCTCATAGGTGAACAAATGTTTCTCTGCATCATCTCTACCTGTTCCATAGAACATGGGTAACCTCAGGGTATTATCTTGATTTTCCATCTTTAATCTTGAACTATGTCCTCTGAAATCATTGTGGGGTGTCTGGGATCTTTGTACTGATACTCTTCCTAGAGACGTAGCACCAACTTCATCTTCTTCTTCACTCATCACTTCTCTCCTTTCTTCTCCTACTCTTGCTTCTACTCCAATCGCCTTGTTGTCTATTGTTCTTTCTTCTTGGCTACAAATGCGTAAGGGGTAACTCCATATTCTTCTAACATTTCTTGTGAGGGAACCCAAAGAGTTTCCTACCCACATTCGAGCAAGACCATCTACTATTGCTAACTCTTCTCCCCCGCCACTAGGGGCTACTCCATCTTCCTCTCCTACTTCTGTGCCTTTACTCTATGCATTATATTCCTCCAAAGTGTGGCATTCCTTAATATCCAAGGGTTTCAGACCTTGTCTTATGTGCCCATACTACCACTACTATCGGTATATTCACTAGATACCCTACTCTCAATGTCGGACTCTTCGTAGGCCTATCCTCATCTATGCTCCTTTCTTGCACAACACACTCTTCTCCACTTCCTCTTGGTTCAGTCTCCTTCCTCTTCATTCTGGGTTTGACCCCTCGTCACTCACCCCTTGGTATCTTCCTTCTGCTTATATTTTCCACTCTCCTTCTTGACTCAACTCTTCTTTCATATATTTTGACTCTCTCTCTCCTTTGCTCCTATGGGTCCATCCTACTCATCATCTCATTTTAACAACTTATGGATCCTCCTCAATGGTTCCATCTCCTATTTTACTTTTGTCCTATATTTTCACCCCCCCCCCCAGCACTAGGGGAGTGCATTCAACCATCCTATCAGGATCCATGTGGATAAACCTTTTCTCCATGAACAACATTTTTATCAAGAGTGGGATTTCTTCTAACAATCTTCTCCAAGGACCTTCCATGAGATTTATTTCAACCTTGTTGAAAGAATTAGTGTACTCAACAACAAAATCAATTATATACCCTTCCTTCACCTAATAAAACCAAAAATTGATGGCTTGAATCCACTTGTTATCCAATGCCTTCATCATATCGATCGTGACTTGATCCCAAACCAATGGTTTTTGCGGCCTCAAAGAAGTATTAGTAGCAGTATAGCTCTTCAACCATTTGTACAATAGTTAGAGAAATTCAATAATGAAAAGTTCATGCATATCATAGTAAATATACTTGTCCTTCCATCACTTCACATTGGTATTTAAACCTTGAGTTTCCCACCGTGCAAACTCATCTTCTTTTGCAGTCAACCAATCTTGAATTTCTTCCCCAGATGAATACCACCTCATTCTTTCCTTTCATCATTCAATACAAAACCTTCAAGTATCAAACCATTTTTTGAGCCATTCATGCTTGTGTGCATCCTTCTTAACGTTGGGGGTTGAGAACCCATGGTTTTTCTAGAGTTGACTAACAAAAACCCCAAGGCATCAATATATCAATCCCCAGCTAAAGAATGAATAAGGTCTCACCCGGGATGCCATGAGGATCACAGAGTCCATTTTATCTTGTGTTAGTGATGAAGGACTAATTACATAGAAATACATCTGGGTCCAGATTCATATAGTCCATTGCAACCTACTTAACAACTAACAATATACAAAAACAACACAAACATTCAATTAACGCTTGATCAACACTTCGTAAGACCAAAATCACTTCAAATTTATTATCTTCTCTCAACCATCACATACATACATTAATAAACTCATCAATTGACAACAACAAAGCCTTTCTCTCTTATACATTTTCCCAACATTACATTACATAGCGTCATGCACTTCCCTTCAAACTCTATAGATATGACAAACTCAGACTTACAATCAGAGACATTAAAAAACATAGGCTCATAGAAAGAGCAAGGTCATTGACTAACAACAATAACAACAAAACCCACAATTATCAACCAACAACCAATTGAATAACTCTCTTTCAATTTTCATTGCTCCCTTTTATATGATTCACGGCTCTCATGCTCTGTAACTTTTAGTTCTACCCCACTCACTCCTCTGGCTGCCAGTCTTTCATGCTTTTGTCACCCGCATGCATTCCATTTAGCCTTTTTGGAATCATGGAAATATCAACTACCTTTCTAGCTCATCTTCTTACTACTCCACATTCCCTTTTGCTGCCTGTAGTAATCATTCGGGGATATTTCTTAAAGATTTTTTCTTGATTCTAGCATGCATGTAGTGCCTTCTTTATTTTAGGTGCACATCACAAAGCTCAGACTGATGCACATTGGTATAACTTGAACTGAAGTGCATTAACA
>ML782144.1:572843-588931 GCA_009831015.1 Picea engelmannii | reverse complement strand
TCCCCTGGTTTCCCATCTAATCCAATTTTTGAGTTCAAGTCTCCAACTTCTCCAATCAGCCTGAGCTTGCTTGCTAGAGCTGCCATGAGGAGGGACATATTGTGAGATATGTCAGTGACTTGCTCTTCAAGCCTCGCAAATATATCCTCTACTCGATCTTGAGGGTTGTTATTAATAGAATCGTCGACCATGGCTAGAGTTTTGCACCTTTCCACTACACAGTTTGTCACAATAGATATAATAAAATATTGAAATCTTTACTGTGAAGGTTATTTTCCTTTTCATCAAATGCAAGTACAAAGAAAGAGACACTCTCTATGGAGTTTCCTTTGACACTATGGCATGTATGGATACTACATAATCTCCCCTCCTCTGTTATGATCACAAAATACCACTCGCAACTATTATGCTCAGTTATGGAACAAGATATAGTGCAAAAGAATGAAACCCCTTTTCCTCCTAGTGGCTCGATATTTAACATGACCTGATAGTCGTCTAGGATTAGGATATTGACTTCCTCAACCTTCAATTAGTGATCAAGTTTGGACCTTCTAAAATGTTCTAGAAAGTCCAATACATGGCTAACCCCACACATTTAAGTAATGGAGGGTGACGTGGCTTATCCCTATAATGGTATATCCCCATAATGAAATGTAGTTCCACATTAATAATAACTTTCCTTTTTTTAATGAAGTGAAGTTAACGTTTTTTTTTATTTCTTAAATCTAAATAAATTATTAATTAATGAATATTTAATTTAACCAATTTTTTTTTTTAATTAGCAACGAGTAAACAAATTAAGTGATAAATAATTGGGTAAAACAAAATATTAATATTACTATACAATAAAGTGCAATATACGAAGAACATTTTGTTAAGTTAAAAAGTGTTTTTACAAAATATATTTGTAATGAATAATATTACCAATGTCATATGTTAAGCAAATAGAAATAGAAATAAAATAAAAATATATCTTTATATATGAAAATAAGAAAGAGAGATTTGATATATACATAATATAATAAATATTATATAAAAACATAAAAAGAAAAATATATATAATTTAGACATAATTTTACGTATCAAATTTCATAAGTTATATAATAAATATAAAATTTATATAAAATTATTGTTTTAATGCAAATATAAATATTTTAACAATAATTAAAATTGTTAAAATTGTGATTTTACATATTCAAATTTTATAAGTTGTGAATTTTAAATTTTATAAAATTAAATGAAATTACAATTAGTAGAAATCTATCTTTAATAATAAAAAATTACATTTTAATCGCTGTAAATATTTAATAAATTCAAAAATAAAATAGATTTATATTAATAACTAAGCTACTATAAAATTAAAAAAATGAAAAACCTTTTTTTTAATAATAAATTCTTAACCTATATTATATGCATTTATACTAGTTGAGCATAATGTGGATGCCACATTATACAATAAAAGCGAAAAAAAGGCCATTCTATGTTATCGTCTACATGGATTTTGTATGAATCCGTTGTATAAATGGATTCAACGGTTCATGAAGCATCAAAGATCGCATAAAACCATGGGCTGCCACATACCAACAACATAACGCTCATAGGTTACTTGAACTTGACATAGCTATTCGGTCTCATATACTTAGAGAAGTCAGCGCGGGGACCACTGGAGTCAGATGTCATGTCTTCAAGGACCTTGAATCAGAACAGAACATGTTACTACTAAAAAATGAAACTACCTGGAGACACCGATGCAGATCCACCTGGCTGAAGTGTGGTGATCTTAACACCAAATACTTTCATAAATAAGCAAGTTCTTGCAAGAATAAAAAAAACATATGGGAAATCATAGTTGAGGATGGAACACTTCACAAAGAACAACAAGATTTAAAATCCGCAACAGTTAACCACTTCAAGCCTTTCTTTGAACAAAATCCCTCTGCGAATCTGCAGAGATCAGTTTCGGTGGCTAGCCTCTTCACCCACACAGTAACAAAAGAAGATGCACTATTTCTTGACAACCCTTGCACACTTCAGGATATTTTAGTTGCTCTAAAATCCTTCTCTAAGGACAAGAGTCCAGGCCCAGATGGTTGTACGGTAGAATTTTATTTGCACTTTTTCAATTTGGTTGGCCCAGATCCTCTGGAGCTAGTGGAGGAAAACAAACTTCGTGGAAAGGTGATTGGTGCTTTAAACTCGAATTTCCTCACTCTTATACCTAAAGCAAACACTTCCTCTTCCATTAGCGATTATAGGCCTATTTCCCTATGCAATCTTTGCTATAAACTCATCTCCAAAATTATAGCCACCAGGATCAAGCCCATACTCTCTCGTATCCTTTTAAAAGAACAATTGGGGTTTTGAAAAGGCCTTCAGATACTAGAAGCTATTGGCACTTCCCAGGAGTGCATTCACAATATCAAAACCAAGAATTCCAAGGCTCTTATTCTCAAATTGGACCTCAAAAAGGCCTTTGATTGCATTGATTGGGATTTTCTTAGATTGATTTAGCTCAGACAGGTTTTAGCCACCCAATGATAAAGTGGATTATGAGCTATGTAATCAGTGCCAACCTTGCCATTTTGGTCAATGGAGAATCCTCCTCCTTCTTTTGCATAGGCAGAGGACTGAGGCAGGGTTTTCCCCTCTCACCTCTACTATTCATTTTGGCTATGGAAGCCTTGAGCCTGTTCCTCAAAACAACCCAAGATGAAGGCAAGATCTCTAGATTAAAAGTGTCCAAGACCATCAATATTCTACATCTTATTTTTGTTTATGACGTCCTCATCATGACCAAGGGAACTCTTCAAGAATGGATAGAAATAAAGGAGATTTTATTCAACTTCTGTAGTGCCTCAGGCTTGATGATCAATTGGGACAAATCCACTTTCCACTTTGCAAATATACACCACTCTTCTTTGGACCAGATTAAAGGTATCTTCCCCTACTCCTATTTACCTCTTTCCTTTGGTTTCAATTAACTGGGCTATCATTTAAAATTAAACTCCTACAAGCCTTTAGAATGGAACTGGCTACTTGCAAAAGTGGAAAAAAGAACGGGTCACTGGTGCATGAGGTGGTCTCCCTTGGAAGCCGTTTTACTCTGATCAAAGTTGTCCTCGAAGGACAGGAAGTGTATTGGATGCCCCTTGCTTCCATCCCTTCCTCGGTCCTCACAAAACTCCGCAAGTTGATTTTTAACTTCCTTTGATCTGGCTATTCTGATCACTCCCAACAACACCTCTGCAATTGGCAAGCTCTGGCTAAAATAAAACAAAAGGGAGGTTGGGGGATTCAAAATCCTTTCCTTTTTAGCCAAGCTCTTGCGGAAAATTCTCTCTGGCGCGTCCTAAATCAATCGGGCATTTGGAATTCTGTAATTCTTGATAAATACCTCTGCCACCACATAGTCAACAATTGGATTTTAGTGGAGACAACCACCACCAGATCGACCTCACATTTCTGGAGGAACATCAAGAAATCTAAACACCTGATCACCCGCTGGCTCTGCTGGCTCCTAGGCTCGGGGCATTCTATTGCACTTGGCCGTGATCGTATTCTTGGGATGGATGCTACAATCTCCTTATCCCCGTAGCTGATAACTCATCTACATGCAAAAAATATTTGGTACCTCTATCAAATCCGAGATTCCTCCAGATCGAAAGTTATGCCCGATACTTGGATCTCCAATGCATCTCTCAGCCTTAACACATATTTATCTTGTGACTGGAATAATTTCTGTTTGTCCCTCGCGCAATTGGGAATACACCTATCGGATTACGATTACCTGCTTCAATGGTCGGGGGGTGATCACTCAGGTAATCTCTCTGTTCAAAATGTATATGCAACAATTTCTAATTCTCTCTGGCACTCAAACATCAGAGGATGGAGAAAACACATTTGGTCCTGGCACATTCCACCCAAGAAAAAAAAATATTACCTGTCTCTTGACTGAATATAAGCTAAATACTTGGGATATCCTCCTAAGAAAGGGCTGGTATGGTCCAAAATATTGCCACCTTTTCCAACTAAATTCTGAAACTGCAGACCACCTGTTCATCAAGTGCCTTTTCACTAGACAGGTTTGGCAAAAAATTGATTTGGCTCTAAATATTCAATCCATCAGGGATGGGACTACGCTCTCAAACTGTTTTGACTCTTGGGCACAAAAGGAGCACAAACTCTTTCACCTTCCATCTCTAATTTTTTGGACTGTATGGTTGGAAAGGAATAATTCTATATTTGAAAATGTGATCCCATCCACAAGTGTTGCAGCTTACAAAGCTCTTGGAATCTTCAAATCTTGGAATGATTCACACTCTAACAAGACAAGACTTCAATGCACTAAGAAGGTACCTGATCTAGAAGACACTCCTACAAGACGATTTGACGGAGCACCTCTCTCAAATGGATATCAGAGTGGAGATGGAGGATTAATTTAAATCTCACAAAACACTTTTTACAAATGGACTTTCAACTGTGGCTCGGGCACCAATACCAAGGCAGAAAGTTTGGGTGCCTGGGCCACACTATACTTGGCCTCCAGACTCCACATAGAAGTCCTCCAGGTTCTCGGGGATTCCAGAATTTTTATTGAGTGGTTGAGCAATAGGGGAAATCTCCAAGCAGTCTCCCTCTTAGCTTGGAAGGACAAAAATAGGCTACTACAACCCACTTTCAAAAAACTCAGCTACATCAACATATATCGTGAGCACAACAAATTTGTTGATCAACTCTCAAAGGAAGCACTCCAGAAAAAAGTGGGAATCATATCATATAACCTCTGGATTGATGGCCATGAGGGCCCTCCCCTCTTTCTATCCCTGTTCTAAGATCAGGTTTTTCTCCTTCCTCAGCAGACTTTTTCGTTATGAAAGTTGGATTTCTCTCCTGATCTCAGGATTCTTCTTTACTTCTGAAAAATATCCTTTCGGCATCTCTCTCACAGTCACCTAGCATCTTTTCACATGAATTTCTTCTTGCCACTTCTATCATATGAACTTTATCCCTTTGTTGATTGAAAGACCGCTATAGGCAACAGTTATTTCTCCTTCTTCTTAGCTGCGATTGTAAACCTCATGTTATGAGAACAAATTATATATTATATATAATCAAAATTTTCCTGTTGGAAAAAAAAGGGTCCATGAAGCAACAAATATGTATGGCCTTTAATGACGTCAACAAAGAGGTAGGAGTATCATACGAGTAAAGGGAATATGGTTTATGAAGAATGCGATTCTAAATTTCATTTTTTCCATCTTCTTTTTGTGTTTTTAAATTTAACTATGAGTAAAGGGAATATGGTTTATGAAGAATGCTATTCTAAATTTCATTTTTTCCATTTTCTTTTTGTGTTTTTAAATTTGTTAACAAATTTGAAAACAATGAAAAATTTTATTTGAAAAATCATACTTTGTAAAGTTATAATTTTTTTTTTTTTTTTTAATTATAATTTTGGATTATAATAAATTATAAGTTTAAATATTTTATTTTTTGGATATTTTTTTACTATCATAGACTATGAAATTGTTAGTGAAATTGTAATTTTGTATTGTTTAAATTGTATTTTTGAATGTCTAAATAGATTCAAGGTTTTGAAAAAACTCTATTGCACTTTTTCCAACATAAAATTACTCATCATATTATATATAATTGTGTACAAAGTCAACATACTTGTCCCAAAACAACTACAACTGTCCATGATAATAAGATATTATAATCACCAGAACGAGCACACAGGTTGATTGAAGTATGGAAAAAAATAAACATCAAAGTCCCATATAMTATCCCCAYATGATCATCCAAAATTAGTGAAACCATAATCAACATCTATCTMTAATGTTTTTYRTAGATATTTACAGTAATTCTATAMAATCTCAACAAATGATATTTACAATTTCAATAATTCTTTTAAATTTTTTSGTAGATTTTGGCCAAAACTTGTTGAAAAAATATGCATTAAAAATATTCAAAAAGTAGAATTTTCAAACTAGTGTTATAATRAGAKCTTTCAATCCACTCAAAGGGTGAAAATCACAATTCCAACAATAYATTATATGTTTTCAASYATTTTCAATTTGTYAAATTTAGAGGCCTTCCCCATAAATGTTGTGATATGAATTCCCTATATACAACACCCTTTTGATAGAGTTGGAACTTGGGATATTAAATAGGAATAATCATATATTTAGAAAAGAAATAGTTGATTTGGTTTACTGAAACATAGAGGGGGGATTTTCTCATAATTTTATTGAAACTTTGTCAATTTAACTATCTATCTAAGTCACAAGAATCCAACAAATTTAGTGAAACAAAGTTATTTTTTGGAAATTCATTAACTTTAATGTTACAATATTAATACTACTTTGTATTTGGCAGCGGTCTTCATAGATAAATCATAATTGATTTGGGAAAAATGAAAAACAATAATAATAAATGTCCATATTGATTAATTAAATGGGAGAAATGGGATAATTTTTATTATAATTTTAGTGTAACTTGGTTAGTGCATACCAATTCATCTCTATAATCATAATTGATTTGGGAAAAATGAAAAACAATAATAATCAATGTCCATATTAATTAATTAAATGGGAGAAATGGGATAATTTTTGTTATAATTTTATTGTAACTTGGTTAGTGCATACCAATTCACCTCTACCTCATGGTGTTTATCAACCAATAATAAAAGGATTAATAATAATATAAATGAAAGAGAAATGGGCATCTTCACTAAGATGAAGCAAGTGGTGATGTTTCAATACTTTTTTAAAAATTAACTAAATAGTGTCAATTCATTTTTACAAAAAAAAATTATGTCCTACAAAAAGGTGTTATGTCAATAAAAGACAAGAGCGACTTTCACAACTATTTAAGCTTGACCATAAGAAGTTCTTGAGGCAAATTCTAATCCAGAATACTGAAGAAAATAATATGGTTCCCTTAAGGGACTATAATTCCTACCTTAAAATTATTTATGAGTTCCCTAATGCCATGGACACCATTCCTATTGTCCCTACAGAGGATGAATTTTTTTCTTTGGATGACATAGAGTTCGAGGTTAATGACACAACCCCACTCCTCAGAACACGTCCGCTCACACAGGATCTTCTTCTTCTCAGCCCAAAGAACTTTAAGGTTCTTCTATTTCCCTATCGGGAAATCTGCACCCCACAAATTCTCTTCTGCGCGATCCCCCTTTCTTTACTTGTCGGAGGATTGGAACTCGCGGCTTTGCGAGTTCAAAGGTCAGGGGTCGGGTGTTGGACTTACGAATTCCCGAACGCCGAAACAACCCCACGCTGACCTCGCCCTTTTTTCTATCGTGACTTCTCCTATCGCGATTTCGCTACTCGTGACACCAACCACTTGGTTCTCCGACTCCCGAGTCCCGATGTGCTGAAATTCTGATGCGCTCGTGATTTGACTTTTCAACAATCCCTTATCTCGTTTTGACTTCGTACTTCGCGAGATCGCGAATCCTAACACCAATATTCTGGGATTTCTCACGGTGAGATCCCGATGACTTATGTCACCTGTCCTCCACTTCTCTGTCTCCCTGTGGCCCACACTATCTACGCAGTCGTCGGGATATCACGTATCGCAATATCGCGATTCCTGTTGCCAAATCTCCACCTCTTTTCTCGCGAGATCCCGATAGGCGATTTCACGATCAATCCAACGACCCTGATAGACTTGGATCAACGGCTCCGCCCCTCCTGGGCTTAGAACCTCTCCACACTGGTGCTGTAACTTCCTCGCACCTATGGGAGATCTGACGACTCACGGAAACTCGTGGATTCTCCACGGAGAATACCGATCGTCTATCCTTTCTGACGAAATCTAGGAAATGGCTGAGTGTTCCTCCATGAAACTTATTACCCCAGCGCAAAATCTTGCGACGCTCCTTGCCAACCTTCATGCACGACTTCACGGTGCTCTATCCTTCAAAAAATTTGAAGGCCTATCCCTCTTGAGCTTTCTCACGACCTTCAAGTCCTCCAAGAAACTCTTGCACGCACTCCTTGCGGCAAACCTTCAATGACGTCTAAGTGTTGAAGTCTTTCGACTCTGCACACTCCTGCAACAACAGTCTTCAATTCCTCTGCTCAGAATAGCAACTCTGAGACTTATCTTAGCCTGCGCACTCCTTGCGGACGACTTCAACTGCATTCCTTGTAGGAATCCTTGCTCAAACAGAGAAACAATTGAAACTCATTCTCACTTCCTCTCAGACTTCAACTCATTCATGAAATCACATACACAACATATAAAAGCAAATGCATGACAGGAAGTAAACATTCATGAGCATATCAACATCTATACACAGAGAACAACACAAACCATGAATTTGAATCAAAGCTTCTTCTATTAATTCAAATATCAGTACATGGGTGTTCTTTACACAGCTCTCTACTTGCTCTTCTGCTTCTTCTCCGTTATGTTACAATACACAATGAGGGTGTCTATATCCCATTTCCCTCTTGCGCTCTAAAGCTATCAAATCTAGAATTAAATATTCTATCTACTTTACATTAACTATCTTAAATGCTTCATCTACCTAAGGACGAGAGCAATCCGCTCAAGGTCCATTTACAATATACAAGTGCGCCTCATTAAATTTTCACATTAATGTTTGTGCGACAATTTCAAGGTGAAATCCAAAAAGAATTTTGCTGGCTTGTCCAGTTGTTCTCCGCTTCCGTGCTGGCTCACTTGATGAGTTGGCAATGCTCCTGCATCATACTCCCTCACTTGAAAATCTTCACGGGCTCCTGTCCATGAGTTCGTGCACGGTCTGTCCATGCCTCTGGATCTCCACTTCAGGTTCCCAGTTGGCATCTTCAACTGGATGGTTCTTCCACTTGACCAGATACTCAAAATATTGTTTTCACCTGGTCCTCTTACTCACTCTCTTGTCCAGTATGCATTCCATTTGTGGCTTCTCTGCAACTGGCATCTTCTTTGTCCACTGGATTACTGGCTTCTCATCTCCAGTCTTTGCTTCTACAGCTCTATATGGGTACAAATCCAAGACGTTGAATATCGGAGATATTCCGATCTCATCCAGTAGTTCAATCTCATAAGCGTTGTCCTTAAATTTTCTCAAGACCTTGCATGGCCCGATTTTCTTCATTTTTAACTTATTATATGTTCCTCTTGGGAACCTTTCTTTTCTCAAGTGTGCCAGAACCAAATCACCAATCTCGAACTGAATTTGTCTCTTCCGCTGATCAACTCTGCGTTTGTATTCCTGACTCGAATCCAGTAGTCGCTGCTTCACCTTGTTGTGAAGTTCATTCATCGCCTCAGCGAATTCTTCTGCACTAGCGCTGCTAGTAGCAGTCTGTTCTGAATCTCTCAGTTCAGAAACTCCTCTCGGCTTCATGCCATATACAACCTGGAATGGACTCTTGCCTATGCTTTGATTCACTGAGTCATTGTATGCAAATTCTGCCTGTGGCAATATATTATCCCAACTTCTGTGGTGCTCTATCACCAAGCGTCTCAGCAAGTCTCCCAGACTTCTGTTAACCACTTTCGTTTGTCCATCTGTCTAAGGATGATAAGCATAACTAAATGCCAAATTAGTTCCTAGCTTCTTCCATAAGGTCCTCCAAAAATGCCCAATGAACTTCGTGTCTCTGTCCGAAACTATACTTTTCGACAACCCATGAAGTCGAATGACCTCTTTGAAAAATAGATTTGCGATGTGAGTCGCATCGTTGGTCTTCTAGCATGGAATGAAGTGTGCCATTTTAGAAAACCTATCCACTATCACAAAGATAGAGTCAAATCCTCTTTGCGTCCTTGGCAATCCCAGTATGAAATCCATGCTGATTTCATCCCATGGCCTCTCTGGTATGGGCAACGGTTGATACAAACCTGCATTCTGCCTTCTGCCCTTCGAATGCTGGCAAACTCGACATCTGTCAACAAACCTCTTGACATCTACTCGCATCCCTAGCCAAAAGTATGATTCACCAAGATTCGCGAATGTTTTGTCATGGCCAAAGTGTCCTGCTAATCCACCACTATGTTTCTCCTTCAATAAGTTCTCCCTCATGGAGCATTTCGGAATACACAGTTGATTACCCCTGAACAGTAATCCTTCCTGGATCATATAGTCTATCCATGGGCTTCTATCTCTGAGAACTGGATTCTCAGCTGCTTCATACGCTTCCCTAAAATATGGATCATCTGCATACATGTTCCTGAGGTCCTCAAAACTCAACGTTTTGACTCGAAACTCCTGCAACAGCAAACACTTCCTGCTCAAAGAATCAACGACTTTGTTAGCAGTACATGAATTGTGATTAATTACAATTGTAAAATTTTGCATATACTCAACCCATTTGGCATGTTTCTGATTCAACTTCTCCTGTTGAGTCACAAACTGCAATGCATGATTGTCACTGTACAATACAAATTCTTTTGGGATCAAGTAATGCCTCCACTTCTTCAGTGCCTGTATGATAGCATAAAATTCTTTATCATACGTGGAGTATTTCAATTTCGCTTCATTCAGCTTCTCACTGAAATATGAAATCGGCATGTCATCCTGACTTAAGACCGCTCCTATTGCGAATCCGCTTGCATCGCATTTCACCTAAAATGTCTTTTGGAAATCCGGCAACACCGGAACTGGTTGTTCTGTGATCTTCCGCTTCAACAGATTGAAGCTCTTCTCAGCCTCTGCTGTCTAGTGAAAAGAATTGTGCCACTTCTTCACTGTATCCATCATCGCTGCACTAATTCCACTGAAATTCCTGATGAACTTCCAGTAGAAACTAGCCAAACCATGAAAACTTCTCACCTCGAAAATATTTCTCGGTGATGGCCAACTTTTAATTACTTCCACCTTCTCTGGATCCATTCTCAATTTATCTGTGGAAATAACAAAACCCAGATAAATGAGCTCCGTCTTCATAAATGAGGACTTCTTCATGTTAATCAACAACTTCTCCTACTATAGCTTCTTCATCACAATGGCCAAATGCTTCAGGTGTTCAGCTTCTGATTTACTGTAAATCAGTATGTCGTCCAAATACACGATGACAAATTTCCCGATGAACTCTTTCAGAACTTCATTCATCAACCTCATAAAGGTACTTGGCGCATTTGTTAATCCAAACGACATAACAAGCCATTCATACAGTCCTTCATTGGTTTTGAAGGCCGTCTTCCATTCATCGCCTTCTCTCATGCGAATCTGGTGATATTCGCTTTTCAAGTCGATCTTTGAAAGGTACTTTGCTCCGCTCAAGCAATCCATCAGATCATCCATTCTCGGCAATGGAAACCTGTACCTGATGGTTATCTTGTTGATCGCCCTTGAGTCGGTACACATCCTCCAGCCTCCGTCTTTCTTCGGACTGAGTACTGTTGGAACAACACATGGACTCAAGCTTTCTCTAACCAATCCTTTGTCCAACAACTCCTGGACTTGCCTTTTAACCTCCTCATTCTCTTGCGGCATCAACCTGTACGCAGCTTTGTTCGGAAAACTGGCTCCTGGTATGAGGTCAATATGATGACTCACACTCCTTATCAGTGGCAACAAATGAGGTAGTTCGTCCACTATAATGTTAGCGAACTCTTCCAGCAGTTCCTGAACTTCATTTGGTAAATCATCCACTCTTGTGCTAGTCAGAACAATCCTCGATTTCCTGACAACAAAGAATTGTGGATCTTCTTTCTTCTTCACCTCTGTAAGAAGTTCCTTCCCACTCATGAGAAGTACAGTGCCTCTTACCTCTGGATTTACCTCCTTATCCTTTATCGGAAGCAACATATGGGTTCTCCCTTTCTTCTCCAAGGTATATGTGTTCATTCTCCCATCATGAATCACATTTATGTCATATTGCCATGGTCTACCCAGCAATAGACGACAAACATCCATGGGAATAACATCACATAATATCTTATCATTATAACCACCTATTTTGAATTCAACCAAGCATTGTTTAGTAACAGTTACCTGGTGTCCCTTTTGTAGCCATGAAACTCTGTATGGGCATGGATGATCAGTCGTCTCCAGCTCCAGCTTCTCTACCATCTCTGTTGAAATGAGATTATCCATGCTACCACTGTCTACAATGACCTTGCATACCCTATCCTTGGTCTTGCAAGAAGTTTGGAACAATCTGCTCCTCTGGAATGAACTCTCCACCTCCTTCTCAGGTGTCAAAAGATCTTTTCGCATCATAAGTGATCTTCCGCCTTCAGCGTTTTCTGCCTCAACATATCGCCTTTGCGCTTTGGTGATGTGAGCTTCTCTAGTTTCCTTCTTTTTATCTGGACACTCATAAGACTTGTGCCCATTCTTTCCACATATGAAGCATGTAATTACTCCACCTCTTCCTCTTCCTCTGCCTCTAGTACGAGGAAAAGTGTTTCCATCAACATAATCTCCCTTTTGTTCATTATGCTGCCCTCTCTGTTCAACATATGGCCCTCTCTGTGAGGTTCCACCTCTCTCAACCTTACCCTGAGGTTTCTTCCATTCCTCCTTGGGCTTCTGGTATTTGTCCTGGGAAACTGCTTTGCCTCTGGGCTGGCTTCTGCCTCGACCCCTCTGACTCTGTCTTCGGCTCAACTTTTCCTCAGCTTTCAAAGCCAATTGATAATCATTTTCCACCGTTCGAATGGTTAGCATGCTTAATTCATCCTGAATGTCATATCTCAGACCATTCAGATATCTGGAAACGTTCTCATCATCACTCTCTCGATGACCTTCTCTGATGTTCAGTCGATAGAATTCCTCAGTGTATTCTTTCACCGACATCAGTTTCTGTCTCAGGTTCTACATCCGCCTGAACAAAGTGATTTAATAATCCTTCGGGATGAATTTCGCCTTCATCTTCGTGATCATTCTGTCCCAGCTTTTAATCTTCTACTTGCCCTTGTAGCGTCTGTCAGCTTGTATCTCATCCCACCACAATGCTGCATGTCCTTTTAACTTTGTGACAGCATGTCTGACCTTTTTATCCTCTTCGATATCTTTATAATCGAAATAGGTGTCAAGAGCTCTAATCCAGTCTAGAATCTGTTCTGCATCCATATTTCCTTCATAAACTGGAATGTCCATCTTTGTTTTTGAACTCATCCTTGCAATGGCTTTGATCAAGCACTCACTTGCAGCATCTTCTTCTGTGACTTCTTCTTCATGTCCAGCTTCAATTTCATCTTCGGAATCACTAAGATCCCCAACACCAACTGTGCGTCTTTGAGTTGTCTCCATATCTTCGAATCTTGCTCGTAGATCACGCATCTGTCTCTCCATTTCTAGATTTTCTATTTGCCTGCTCCTTCTCCTTGGCATCTCCCTATCCTATGGATTAGGTGATTGCCTTTCTCTCCTCAGCGGCATGGTGAATCCTTTTCTTCTCTGCTACAGAAAGCAAAGAACCTTTCTGTGCTCTGATACCACAACCGACGCAGCCGCGCTCCTCAGAACACGTCCACTCACACAGGATCTTCTTCTTCTCGGCCCGAAGAAATTTAAGGTTCTTCTATTTCCCTATCGGGAAATATGCACCCCACAGATTCTCTTCTGCGTGATCCCCCTTTCTTTACTTGTCAGAGGATTGGAACTCGCGGCTTCATGAGTTCAAAGGTCAGGGGTCGGGTGTTGGACTTACGAATTCCCGAACGCCGAAACAACCCCACACTGACGTCACCCTTTTTTCTATCGCGACTTCTCCTATCGCGATTTTGCTACTTGCGACACCAACCACTCGGTTCTCTGACTCCCGAGTCCCGATGTGCCGAAATTCTGATGCGCTCGTGATTTGACTTTTCAACGGTCCCTTATCTCATCGGGACTTTGGACTTCACGGGATCGCGAATCCTAACACCAATATTCTGGGACTTCTCGCTGCGAGATCCCGATGACTTATGCCACCTGTCCTCCACTTCTTCGACTCGATGTGGCCCACACTTTCTACGCAGTCGTCAAGATATTGTGTATCACAATTTCACGATTCCCGTTGCCAAAACTCCGCCTCTTTTCTCGCGAGATCCTGATAGGCGATTTCACGATCAATCCAATGACCCTGACAGACTTGGATCAACGGCTCCACCACTCCTGGGCTTAGAACCTCTCCACACTGGCGCTGTAACTTCCTCGCACCTCTGGGAGATCTGACGACTCACGGAAACTTGCAGATTCTCCACGGAGAATACCAACCGTCTATCCTTTCTGACAAAATCTAGGAAATGGATGAGTGTTCCTCCACGAAACTTATCACCCCAGCGCACAATCTTGTGATGCTCCTTGCCAACCTTCATGCACGACTTCGCGGTGCTCTATCCTTCAACAAATTTGAAGGCCTATCCCTCTTGAGCTTTCTCACGACCTTCAAGTCCTCCAAGAAACTCTTGCACGCACTCCTTGCGGAAAACCTTCAATGACGTCTAAGTGTTGAAGTCTTTCGACTCTGCGCACTCTTGCAGCAGCAGTATTCAATTCCTTTGCTCAGAATCGCAACTCTGAGACTTAGCTTAGCCTGTGCAATCCTTGCACGGCTCATGTAACCCACTTTCACTTTTGGGCAAATGAGAACAAAAGTTAACTATTTGAGCCTTCTGTCAATGCACTCCTTGCGGATGACTTCAACTGCACTCCTTGCAGGAATCCTTGCTCAAACAAAGAAACAATTGAAACTCATTCTCACTTCCTCTCAGACTTCAACTCATTCATGAAATCACATACACAGCATATAAAAGAAAATGCATGACAGGAAGTAAACATTCATGAGCATATCAACATCTATACACAGAGAACAACATAAACCATGAATTTGAATCAAAGCTTCTTCTATTAATTCAAATATCAGTACATGGGTGTTCTTTACACAACTCTCTACTTTCTCTTCTGCTTCTTCTCCATTATGTTACAATACACAATGAGGGTGTCGATATCCCGTTTCCCTCTTGCGCTCTAAAGCTATCAAATCTAGAATTAAATATTCTATCTAATTTACATTAACTATCTTAAATGCTTCATCTACCTAAGGACGAGAGAAATCCACTCAAGGTCCATTTACTATATACAAGTGCGCCTCATTAAATTTTCACATTAATGTTCGTGCGACAGTTTCAAAGTGAAATCCAAAAAGAATTTTGCTGGCTTGTCCAGCTGTTCTCTGCTTCCGCGCTGGCTCACTTGATGAGTTGGCGATGCTTCTGCATCAATTAAGCTGCTTGCAAATGGGAAAGCTAAGGACATTGAATTCTACCAAGTTGAATTTTTTAAAATTGGAGGGCCTATCCTCATCCCTCACATACACAAGCTCTTCAATTTAACAGTTAAGTAGGGCTTCCCTAAACCCTGGACGCAAAGCCTCATTGTTCCTATTTTTAAAAATGGGGATAGAAACATTCCCTCTAACTATAGGACCATTATGATTAGCTTGATTTTAGCTAAGTTATACAAAATTATTTTGGAAAAGAAGATTAGCCCATGGCTAGAAAGTCACGGTAAAAAAGATGAAGGCCAGGCCAGATTTAGGAGATATCATTCAACTTTATACCATCGTGTTACCTTTAGGATCATTGCAGAGGAGTTCTGCAATACTAAAACCAATCTTTTTTGTTGTTTTGTTGACTTTAGAAAATCTTTTGACAAAGTTCCTAGAAAAAACCTTTGGGATAGGTTGGAAGAGATAAAAGTGCCTTTCAAGTTGAGGGTTGCTGCAATAAGGTTGTATGAGAATGCCATTTCCAAGTTTAAGAACACTGAGGGCTAGTTGAAAGAAATTAAATACAATATTGGAGTCAAGCAAGGTTGTCCCTTGTCCCCTACCCTTTTTGGCATTTACATTGACAAGCTAGAAGATTGTTTGGAAAAAGCAGGTTGTGTCGGCCCTACTCTCATTAGTATAGTCATCAATTCTACTTTATGCTGACGATATCGTTCTTATGGAAAGGAGTCCCCACGATATTGGAAAGCAACTGAGAATCCTCAAGGATTTCTCATGGGGGAGTCACCTTGTTGACCAATATCTTATCACGTTCATTCATAAAGGGGTTTTTAAGTTCTAAAAAATAGAATGAATATACTGTAGGTATTGGGGGGGGGGGGG
>ML782144.1:561093-572816 GCA_009831015.1 Picea engelmannii | reverse complement strand
TAGGTATTTGGGGGTATAAAAAGGGGTATCTAGTGAAAATAAGGGCTTCTTTTATTGCACATATGTATTGGGAGGGGGGTTCAACAAAAGGATTTTGGGAAATATTTGCCAATATCTAGTGAAATTAGGAGTATTATTTAATATCCCATGAACGAAGGTGCTATGTCACAGTTTCACAGAGTGAATAACTCGTGGGATTTTTGCTCCAATATGGGTATGACTGTTAATACTAACAAGACTAAAGTCATGATCATTAAATCCAATAATATCACTTATGATACCTTCATATAAGACAACAACAACTTGGAGGGAGTGACTTCATACAAATATCTTGGAATCGATATTGACCACAAGCTCAATTGGATTATAGCATTGAGAAAAGGATAATTGAAGGATGGAAAGCTTATTATGGGCTTGAAAACAATTGTAAATTAGTTAATATTTGGATATGGGATACTAAGAAACTCCTCTTTGAGACTCTAGTTACACATGTTATTGATTCGAATTGGATCCTCTCCAAAACTTTCTAATAAGCACTTAGTTGCTTACCCTTTTGTAAATTTTGTAAACATGTCATTTTTATTTTATTTTGTCTTTTTGGAAAAAAATGGAAGTGGAAATGAACCATTATGATGGTTGGTATTCCAAAGGTATCCCATTAAAAAAATGAAGGTTGTAGCGAAGAAGACATCAATAGGGAGATGAAAGGAGAAATGGGGAATGACAATAGCAGAAATTAGAGCTTGAAGAAGGATACCTGCTTGAAGTTGGGTGAATGAAGGAGTTAATGTGCATGTTTACTCTAAGAAAAGGTGTCTCTGAGCCTTGGCCTCTGCAATTTTGTAATGTCAGTGAGTAACAATGCATGGAGTATGTGTATCACTCACCCTTTTGTAATTTTTTCCCAAGCATAATAAAAATCCCATTTAAACGATGATATCTGAGAGTTAATGAATTATAATATTGGGTATATTTGTTATGTGTTACAATGATCTATTCATACTCTGTTGAAGTGTATTGTGAGCCTATAGCACCCATCAACATAATCTATTCCTTGTTGGGTGTTTAATTTTCATGTTGGTCGATTTCCTCTTATCCTAGGTGTTTTAATGCACTGTGGAATATTGAAAAAAGTCTTCCAAAAACTTTTACACACCACTGGTGATCAAATTCACCCCTAGAACCTTTATCACAATTGTTGGTCACTGATTTCAACATGCAGAGGGTTTCCCTTCATTATTGGTTGTCGAATCCACCCCTTATCTATTTTTTTTACCCAGGGGTCAAACCTATTCAACTTGGCTTCCCCTTTGGTTGAGTTTCCTTCCTCATTCAACCGAAATAAATCGTGAGGTCGACTTGAATTGGATAAAATCGGACTTGGTTAATTTCGACTTGGGTAAATTCGATGTGGGAAAATCCGACTTGGGTAAATTCGACTTGGGAAAATCTAACTTCGATAAATTCGACTCAGGTAAATTCAACTTGGATCAATCTGACTTGGTCAACTTGCCTTACCTCTGACTCGATCGAGGTTTCATTTGGAAAACCTAACTATCAAATAATTTGATGGAGCTTTCATTTGGTCGACCCGACCATCAAAACATTCAACCAGTCATCCATTGACCCGACTCGAGTAGTGGGTGCTTGACGAGTTTATTATTTGGTCGACCTGACTTGCAGATAGTCAAATTTTCCTTCTCTTGGTCGATTTGTCTGTCATTTTGTTGACCCAACTCTTGGGAGGTCGACTAGTCCATGTTTTGGTCAAAGTGGCTATTTACTAACATATTGTAGGGATTACAACCATTCAAAGAAGATTGAGATAGAAATATGAATTTTATTCCACATAAGTATCTGTGTTGGTGAGATGGAAATGACATAGGTTTACCATTTACGGATCATATGGTATCATAGCAAGTTTTCCAAGGACCTTGAAAAAGTTTCCATGGGAAAATATTTAAACATAAAGAAGTTGGATGAGTTGAGGGACTTCAATGGGAATATCCAAGAAGAAACTCGGTATTGGAGACAAAGAGCATATGAGTTGGATAAAGAGATTTTCTAGTGCTAGGACTCCTTCATCTCCATGAGGGAAGAATTAGACAAGAGTAGATTGCAGCTCTTGCAATTGGGGGAGAAATTTATTGACTTGGATAAATCGAAAGAGGATAGGTTCATCGAGCTCACTACTCACTTATACCATGACTTGGCAGGAAGAAAGAGACCTTGAAGAAGTTGGAAGTAGTTGTCCAAGAGACCCAACAAGCCTCTTTCGTTTCCACTACTGAAGCTAGTACCATGATAGAGGAAAACATGGTAAACTCACCTTCCAATACCTTTGGTGACTTTGAGAAGCACACTAGAGGCATTAGTTCCAATATCATGAGGCAAATGGGCTATAATGGCCATGGTCTAGGAAAGAATGGTCAAGGGATTTTGATTCCCATTATATCTCGGCAGAGGCCCAAGCATGAGGCCTATGATTCAATGGACAAGAAGCCAACACAAGTGAACCTCAAACCACTTTCATCGAGTTAAGAAGAACCAAAGAAGAATCCATGTGTAGCAAACCACTCAATAATTCTTGTATAATCTTGGAAGAGGGAAAAAAAGAGATGATTCTACCATTCATATTCGCTCCAATTCTTGGGGGACCAAGAAACCAAGCTAGAAAGCATCATCAAAAACCGATGAGGTATGACATAGTTTGTTTATTTTGCAAGAAAAGGGGTCATAAGGCTAGCAATTGTTGGAACTCTAGAAGGCCAAGTAGCCCATGCAGGAACTATTTCTAGTACTGTAGATTGACTGGACATTGGGAGGCCAAATATTGGAGGCTTCACCTGGAACTTCATCCCAAGAACCGAACAACAAAGAAGAAATATTGGAGAGCTAAGGTCAAGGGGAAAGATGAGTTGTTGGAACATGTAGCCCAAGGAGTAGTGGTAGTCCAGTGACATATTGTAGTAGTGAATGCCATCCACAACCATGAGAAGAATAGCAGGGTTGTGCCAAAGGCACCCCCTTTATCTTCCATCTTGTAGTGGAGGCACTATTTTGTGGAGTTTTGTCAGAGTTTGCTTGATGATTCAAGAAGATGATTGAAGGAGTTGAAGATTTTGGGGACCAAAAGCCTGCAAATGGGGAGGTGTAATCCGAATTGGATCCTCTCCAAAAATTTCTAATAAGAAACTTAGTTGCTTACCCTTTTGTAATTTTGTAAACATGTCATTTTTATTTTATTTTGTCTTTTTGGCAAAAATTGGAAGTGGAAATGAACCATTGTGATGGTTGGCCTTCCAAAGGAAACCCATTAAAAAAATGAAGGTTGTAGCAAAGAAGACATCAACAAGGATATTCAAGGAGAAATGGGGAACGATAGTAGCAGAAATTAGAGCTCAAAGAAGGCAGTCTGCTTGAACTTGGGTGGATGAAAGAGTTAATGTGACTGTTCACTCTAAGCGAAGGTGTCTCTGAGCCTTGGCCTATGCAATTTTGTAATGTTAGTGAGTAACAATACACATAGTATGTGTATCGCTCACCCGCTCACCCCTTTGTAATTTTCTTCCGAGCATAATAAAAATCCCATTTAAACGATGATATTTGAGAGTTAATGCATTATAATATTGGGTATCTTTGTTATGTGTTACAATGATCTATTCATACTCTGTTGAAGTGTATTGTGATCCTGTAGCACCCATCCACATAATCTATTCCTTGTTGGGTGTTTAATTTTCCCGTTGGTCGATTTCCTCTTTGCCTGGGTGTTTTAATGCATCGTGGGATATTAAAAACATTCTTCCAAACATTTTTACACACCACTGGTGATCAAATTCACCCCTAGAACCTTTCTCACAGTTGTTGGTCATTGATTCCAACATGCAGAGGGTTTCCCTTCATTATTGGTTGTCGAATCCATCCCTTGTTTATTTGTTTTATCCACGGGTCGAACCTCTTAGACTTGGATTCCCCTTTGGTTGAGTTTCTTTCCTCATTCAACCAACAAACATCCTAAAGTTGACTCGACTTGAATAAAATTTGACTTGGTTAATTTCGACTTGGGTAAATTCGACTTGGGAAAATACGACTTGAGTAAATTCGACTTGGGAAAATCTGACTTCGGTAAATTTGACTCGCATAAATTCGACTTGGATCAATCAGACTTGGTCGACTTACGTTACCTTCGACCTAATCAAGGTTTAATTTGGACAACTCGACTATCAAATCATTCGACCGAGCTTTCATTTGGTCGACCCAATCATCAAAACATTCAACCGGTCATCCATCGACCCGACTCGACTAGTGGGTGCTCGACGAGTTTATTATTTGGTCGACCTAACTTGCAGATAGTCAAATTTTATTTCTCTTGGTTGACTTGTCTGTCATTTCATCAACCTGACTCTTGGGAGGTCGACTAGTCCATATTTTGGTCGAAATGGCTATTTACCAGCAAATTGCAGGGATTACAACCAGTCAAAGAAGATTGAGATAGAAAGATGAATTTTATTCCACAGAAGTATCTGTATTGGTGAAATGGACATGCCACAGGCCTACCATTTACAGATCAATTATTCTTTATGGATGTGAATTTTGGGGATGAAATACCTATCGAGAATCTTGGATAAATATAGAGAAAATCCAAAAGAATTTTAAAACCTATAATCTCAAAATTAAAGGAAATACACCCTATCCTATCCTCCTCTTAGAGGCGATCCTTTAACCCCATTGAGATCATGGTCATGACTAGATACCTAATGTATAAGAACAAGTTAAGAAACATGGAAGAAAAGAGGCTTCCTAAAATTAATTTAAACTCCAGCGTAACCACCTTCGATGATATGAATTTTAGGGGGTATATGGTCTAAATTCAGATGCAAAAGTCATAAAGATATAAAGCCAATATATTTCCCATGTGGATCAAGGAGATACCCACCTCCTCATTAATTAATTGGGCTAACAGGCTGCCCATATGGGTCAAAGAGAGTCCCACCTCTCCATTATTGTATTGGGTTTTATTTTCCACTACTTAGTTAGCTCGGTAGTTAGATCTATTATTATAATGATAGACTCATTTAATGAGCTCTTTCCCTTATTGTGCTGGGTTTTATTTTCCACTACTTAGTTAGATGGGTAGTTAAATCTATTATAATAATAGAGACTCATTTAATGAGCTCTTTTTGACTTTGTCCAATGGAAAATTTTGTAGTGCTATATAAAGGCCTAACAAGCCTTCTCATAATATAAGGTTACTCGTTTTGGCTTCTCTCATATTTTCTACTATTCATTGTGAGATTAATTAGCTCTGAGTGATTTACTAGTAATTAGTTTTAGAGGTGGGGCTCCTCTTTCAGTCTCACCTCCCAAGTACTTCATTTACATGTTTTTTTCCATGTTTCTTTTCATGCAATATTGGCATGTCTAAGCTGCTCCTCTCTCGACATTCAAGCCATCCAGATCTCAACCCCCAATATATGGATCAGTGGTATCATAGTGAGTACACTCTCCATCAAAACAAGGGTTTGAAGCATGCTGCGGGTTCAAACATTTCCAACAATCACCAACCTCCTTTTGGTACTATCGAAATCCATTTGTCGGGCCATACACTATAAGCATCATAGTTGGTCCACAAGCACTATAGGGATTTTTTTTTACCCTCAGATATTCATTCACCATTACAAGGAGAACCATACATGGATTCACTACATCCATACATGGATCCACTACATCCATTGGTCTGCAAAGTTTTCAACAAATTTTCAGGGTGTCCATGCTGCCCACAGAGGTTCCACAACCTCTACAACAACCCATGTTACTGTACAAACACTTAGCATCCTTTGTGTCCCTCTACACTTAGCCAACTTCAAATAGGTGTTGCGACCTCTACACAAAATATTAGAGGCTCTACCATAGCTCATTGGAAATATCTCTTCAAGATATCAAAAGGGTATTTCACATAATCTCATTTGGATTCATGGTTTGAGAGATATCATCGATTGGATCTCAACATGTATTTGATCCAAGGAGGTAGCGCGTACCACAATATTCAATGGTATTTTTCTCCCTAGTCAGGAAACTAAAGAAGGATTTCAACATATGGCTCAAAATATATCTTCAATATCTCAAATGGGTATTTCACAGAATTTTATTTCGATGTCTAGCTTATGAGATGTTCTTGCTTGAAGCAGCACATGTCTATAAACAGTGTGGTCGCACGCCATTCAACTTTGGCCTGGTTTTATCACTCCACATGACACCTTTGAGCACTTATGTTATACCAATGGAAAGGTCTCTCCGTCAACTCAAATGGGTATTTTATGAAATTTCATTTCGTTTCCTAGTTTGAGAGATATCACTGATTGAATATTTGCATGTTTTTCTTCCAAGATGGTTGTGCGTCACTGACACTTCAAAAAGATTTTTATCACTCCATGAGCCACCTCAGAAAAATTTCCATACATCGATGGAAATATCTCTTCATTATCTCAAATGGGTCTTCGATGGAATTATATTTCATCACATATAGCAAAAGTTATGAATACATTTGTAGAAGGATATTCAAAGCCTCCAAAGTCATGATTTTTCCATTTTATTAATGTAAACTATTATGGGTCAACCACACAAATCCCTTCCCTTCATTGGGAATTAGAACATTGTACTCATGGGTCTCTTTGTAGCATGGGTGAAATGACGGGGGACCATCATTTTCTAAGGGGGGAGGAATGATCTGAATATTAGGTGGTATATGGTCTAAATTCAGATGTAAAAGTCATAAAGCTATAAAGCTAATATATTGTCTGTGTGGATCAAGGAGATACCCACCTCCTCGTTAATTAATTGGGCTAATAGGTTTCCCATATGGGTCAAAGAGAGTCCCACCTCTCCATTATTGTATTGGGTTTTATTTTCCACTACTTAGTTAGCTGGGTAGTTAGATCTATTATTATAATAATAGAGACTCAATTAATGAGCTCTTTCCATTATTGTATTGGGTTTTATTTTCCACTACTTAGTTAGCTGGGTAGTTAGATTTATTATAATAATAGAGACTCATTTAATGATCCCTTTTTTACTTTGTCCAATGGACCATTTTGTAATTCTATATAAAGGCCTAACAAACCTTCTCATAATATCAAGTTACTCATTTTGGCTTCTCTCATATTTTTTATTGTTCATTGTGAGATTAATTAGCTCTGAGTGATTTACTAGTAATAAGTTTTAGAGGTGAGGCTCCTCTTTGAGCCTCACCTCCCAAGTACTTCATTTACATGTTTTTGTCCATGCTTATTTTCATGCAATATTGACATGTCTAAGCTCCTCCTCTCTCGACATTCAAGCCATCCAGATCTCATCCCTCGAGATTTGGATCTTTCGACTCAAGCGGGGGTGGCATAAATATGCCTAGTCTTAGCTAATACATTGGGGACTCATGGAAGAGGCCAATTTGTAGAATAATGATACTATTAAAATTTTTATTAAATCAAAATTTAAGGAGAGAATGTGGTGTGATAAAGAGTTAGAGGAAAAAAGAAAATTAAGGTATTATAAGGAGGTAATCAACCATAATCTAGAAGATCAAAATTATATCTTTGTTTTGACAAGTGTAAAGAAAAAAATAAGCATTGATAAGATAAGAACAAACTCTCATGAACTCCATAATGAAACTGAACATTAGTCAATTCCTAAAACGCCATGGGATAAAAGAATGTGTCACCTTTGCGACACTAAGAGAGTTGAAGATGAAAATCACTCTCTCTTAGATTGTCCAATCTATTTCTAAATCAGATTTCAATTTCAAAATATTTGTCACACTACCAACCTTCCTAACCTTTTCACTCAACAAAACTATGGTGATATTGGAAAGCTTCTCTTAATGATTTTAGAGCACAAACAAAATTCTAAAGAATTACATGTAATCTCTTACCCTTTTAAGGTCTGATAAACCAATTTGGTCTTAGTGGATGTTAATCGTATTCATCTTCATTATCATTCCAAATACATGAAAAAATGATTATTCAAAATAAAATAAAAAATTATTTCTTTGGATTTAATTTTAAATATTATTATTATTATTTTACAGAAATGGTTGCTGGTTTATGTTACAACCAATTCTTGTTATGGGCAAAAGGGTATCCAGGTCCGCGGTTTGCACAAGAAGCAGTCAAGAGCAGCACGTAGAAAAACTCAACACTCAAGCAGCTCAGTCCAGTGACACAGATCAAGCGAGCGGGAAAAGACTGGTTTCAGCGGCGAGGATCTATCATCGAGGCAGATCGACGGTCATCGGGTAAACCGGGGCCGTGGAGTTGTCCAAAGTTTAGCGCCAGGGCTCGTCCCTTATGGCCAAAGTCACAATTGAATTTGCGTCATCCGATCCAGGTGGGGGACAGGTGGCGGTCGATTGTGCCACCCCGATAGTCGACATTTCAGGGTTTCTAATAGCAAGCGCACCCACAACCTTATGCCCCGAAATGCGAAGCCTCGAGAGCCTGGCCCATGGTCATAGCCCATGGTCATATTGAAAGGAGTGGGCCAATGAAGACGAGGGGTGCATGGCCACGGTGGACCCACATTTAAGTGATATCCATGCCAATCTGGGCCGTTCAAGCAATAGACATGTGGCGCGTTCTTATGCCCCGCCACGATTTCAGCTATCACGATTTTACGAAAGGGGGTTGATCCTCCATTACATTAGGAATGGATGAAACGCGAAATGTGAAAGCGCCATTAGGTTGGGCCCACAGTCCTTGCGCCTGGTCACAATGTAGCAGGGCTGGAAAGTGGGGGCCAATTGAGTTTAAGTGCTCAATGAGCGACGAGCGATCGTGGCCGTCCGATGAAAGAAGATTTGGGTCGTCGATCCCTGGGGATAGGTGGCAGTATTGAGCACTTCGCATGATCTGGTGTCGGGGATTTTGGAGGAAGAGGAATGAGAAATCTCGGTGGGAGAATCCCCGAAATGCTATAGAGGTTCATTTCGTGAGTTTGGGCATTGGGAAATTTGAAGGCAGGGGGAGTAAAAATCCCCAAAAGAAGAAGTCCAGAAACACCTTGGGAGGTTATTTTTGGCCCATGGTATTAGCCCGAGGTCAGGTGGAGAAGCAGAAAGAGCCGCGAAAAGGGCCAAAATGCCGGTTAGCTGCAAAGAAGGGTTCACTGCATTCTCCAGGTGCCAAATCGACTCGACCTCGATCCTGATCCCTGAAGAGAAGTAAATGAAGCGGGAGGAGGTTTTTGAACTTTCGCCTCACTCCATGAATGAAAATCTAGAAAGGACTGGCCGGGAGGTAGAGATTTATGCCCATTATTTCCCTGTCATAAAATTTCTTGCAAAGCCTATGCCGAGTTAAGGCTGTGTCTGACAAAGGAGTTCCGACCTAGTCTGACTGAGAAGATGCTGCACCATGGAAACTCGAGCACACCTCTGCTGTTGATTACGAATTTTCTAAGTATATGTATGGGTTTTTTTCATTTTGTAGTGGTCTTTGGTTGAGCAGAGCTCCCATTTTGTAATATGTTTTAACACCAGAGTTGTGCCTGGTTATGTAATCGATTTGAGACTTTCAGTTAATAGAAGTCATCTTCTTTCCATCTCTCTGTAAACATTGTGTTAAGACACTCAGAATTGGAGGATCCAGTCGAGGGTTGTGTTGTTGTAGGATGATGTAGGTTTGATCATTGCAATGTTTTCACCAGTTTTACTCAGTTTCCTATGTTGCCTTTTTCCTTCTCGCACTGAATAGCTCGGAATTGGAGGATCCAGTTGAGATGTTGTAACTTCATGGTGATGAAGGTTTGATTACCGCATTGTTGGAACTGTGTCCTTTGAAGACACATTTCATTGTCTGAAACCTGGGCTCGAAAGCATCATCGAACCTGAGTTTATCTTCTTCAAGATGTTGGAAGGCCGGATTCCCAAAGCAGTCTTATTCTCATTTTCCCACCAAGTCTTCCCTTTGCTCGCCTTAAAACTCAACTCACTGATTGAAGTTAATATGGCCCTCACTTCCCTGTGCATTTCTGGTTCAGTTTTGTGTTGTAACATCATTCTAGTGCTGAGTTTTGTCCATTGACCACCACCATTTAAACCAACCCATGACATATAAACTGATGGGTATCAGGCTTATCTCTACCATAATCCAGAGGTGACTTCTGGTGCTAACAATTTATATTAAAAATAAAAGGGGAGGCTGTGGCCTGACCATCCAACCTCCAAAAGTTTACAAAAATTCAAGAGTTTTGGCTCTAGAGCCTGATTCATCCTATTACATGATATACTAAAGGAAAAAATATGTCTTAAAGTATGACAATTTACAAACTGGGCATCATGACTACTGTAGATTCTAACAAAACTACTGCCCAGAAACCAAAATTTACATTTCATTTATAATCACAGATAAACCTGGAAGTTATTATGATCCCTCCTTTCCTGTTGGATTTCTGGGGCCGCTAACTGGAGACTGCTTCCTTGAGACTCATCCATCAATAAAGGTGTTTTATTCACCGTCGGTTCCTCCTTTCTCTCTTGAAACGTGGTGGAGGACACTTGATACGTGGAGGGTGACACTAGTTCTATTGAATCAGGTCCCACCATGAGTGCTCCCCAATATGAACGTGCCCCTATTCTAAGGTGCAAGCCAAGTTTTCTCAAAGATCAAATTTCGTATTTTGATCTCTAAGAATATGAAAGGCGTTGAATTATTCCATGGTTTCTTTGAGATCAATGATCCTTTGAGTTGTTCGACTAAGAATAATGTTTCTTGGGAGAATTTGTCGATAGATACTTTGAATTATAAGAGAATAATCTCCTACTATGGATATGTTTTGTATCTCTCTTTCCTTTTCTAGCTCCATACCTTTCCATGTTGGGAGAGCCTCTGCATGATTGTTAGTTGTTTTCCTTAATCCCAAAGAATAGTTGGTTACCTCTGATCCTCTGGGGTCAAATAACACCCCACCCGCTCCTGCCACCCCTGGATTTCATTTAGAGGCTCCATCAAAGAAAAGAATGTATTGGTTTCTCGATTTTATCCAAACTTCCAGTTCATTAGCTGGGATTCTGAGTTTCCATGGAGAAGAACCTATCAAAACTTCTACATTGTGCTTCTTGTTGCTTGTGTTGTTCAAAATTGGGCTTAACCAAAGCCTCTCTTGAGCCTCTAGAACAGAAATCACTTGTTTCAAGTTTCTTTTTAATTCAATTGTTTCGATCATTAACCCCCATTAACAACTCTTTGAGGCTGCATTGCTTCATTGTTGAAAATTTCCTTGTTTCTGGCCAACTAAATTTTCCAATTTACATAAAAAGGTAAGATAGCCCATACCCGTTTCAGTAAATTTTTTCTGGTAAAGCTTCCCGAGTATATTTTGTGCCATGCAACATAAGCTTTGATGATGCTGGTAATCATTAGAGGAGGGTCCACCAAACCTAAGAGGAGAATTCTCCAAGCTTCTTGAGTGAAATCACATTCGATGAAGAGGTGGGTAAGTGTTTCCTCTCTTTGCTTGCAGAGAACACACATGGAAGGACCTTCTACTCCACGATTCTTAAGATTTTCTGCTGTCAGAATTCTTTTGTGGCAGAGAACTCAGCTAAACACTTTTACTTTTGGAATGGATTCACTTTTCCAAATAGCATTCCAATGAGGCTCTTTTGGGGGTAGGGGTAATTGTTTCAATTGATACTGATAACCCAATTTTACAGTGTACGCTCCTCCTTTCAC
>ML782144.1:541120-558171 GCA_009831015.1 Picea engelmannii | reverse complement strand
TGTGATCTTTACCTAGTCATTTGTTAGACTAGGTGTACTTTCCTTTGAAAGGATTGACATTGAAAAGATCTCATTATGAGATGAGATCTTCCAATATTTCTCTTAGAGGTCATGAATAGGGTTTACCCCTCTCTTCTCTTCCTGCAACAAAAAAATGTTGAAGTCTCCTGCTACAATAGTGTTTCTCAAGTCTATTGTAGATCCAATTAGCTTAAGCTTGTTCCATAAGGATAGTCTTTCCACTGGAAGGACCGGAGTATAGAGATTGAAAATTTTGTAAGTGTTGCTTGTGATTTTTCATTTAATATCTACTAGGATCCAGTGATGGGTTTTTCCCACTAGATCCACTTCTGTATCCTGAGGGTTCCAAGATATTCCAATACCTCCAAAGGCTCCCCTAGAGCTTACTACTATTCCTGTACTATTGGCCCAAAATTGTTTATTTAAACTTAGCATCTCAGTATTTGAAAGTTTGTTCTCCTGGATTAAGAGGACCTTGGGATTTTCCTCTCTAATTAATTCCTCCATTGCTTCTACTTTGAATTTTCGTCCAAGTCCTCTACAGTTCCAGTAGACTATCTTCATTATTTACCTTGTGAGGGTTGACCACTGGCCCCTTTTTGGGAGCTTTTCCCACTTCCTTTTTCGGGATTTCCTTTTGCAATTTTGAATGAATTTTCTATCATGGTCTGAACGCCCATAATTTTGTCTTTATTTTCTTCCTCTTTTCAAATTTCCTTAGCTGACCTTCTCCCTAGTCTTCTATTTTGATTATCTTCCATCCCTTCAGATTCTTAATCACTGGAGGTTGATTGTTCCTGTCTTCTTGTTATTACTCCAGAAGGGGGTTTTTTCCTTGGATCGATTTCTTCCTGATACTCTGAGGACTCTTGATCAAGTGTTGGAAATTGAAATTCTTGAGAAGCTATCGGCATGATCAGGGAGGAAGGGAATATGGAGGGAGCTCTTGGAGGGAAAATAGAGCCTGGAGGTTTTACTGAAGGAGAAACCACTTCAACGAAGGACATAAATTGTTATGTCAGAACCTCAAAGGAGTTAGGATAAATAAGGAAAGGGTTAGAATCTGGAGCTTGGGGGGAGAAGATGATGGGGGGAGGATAGGGTTAGAGGGAGGAGCAAGGGGAGGGTCTACTATAGAAATTGACTGGATAAGGGGCATAGAGGTACTAGGACTAGCATGAGTAGAGGAACAGAGTGAAGAAGAAGAAGGCTTCTGGGAAGTGGGAGGAGGGGCTCTCCCACTTGCCATTTTCTTCTTTACCATTTTCCATTGGTCCTTAAGAGATTGGCTAGAAGGGGCCTAAGGGGATGGATTTTTGCAATCTTTTACAAAGTGCCCATATTCATGGCATGCTTTTCATTTGAGAGGAAGTTGTTCATAATCAATCTTTTGAATATGTTGCTAGTTATCTAGTTTCAACATAATTACTTCTAGGAGGCCCTTTTCTAAATCCACTTCAACACAGATTCGAGCACATGCAAACATATTTCCCTTGGGTTCTATTGATTCTATATATTTCCCTAAAGAATTCCCAATATTTCTTAGAGAATCAGGGTTCCAACAATGAAGAGGAAGATTAGAAAGTCTTACCTAGACTGGAACTATCGAGGGCACATCGAGCTCGGGGTTGAAGTTTGAAGTCCATCTGTTGAGATACATGCCTCGATTGCTGAAGAAATAAGGGCCTCCTTTGAAGATCAGGTCGTGGTCTTCCTTTATTTCAAACAAGAAGGTGTAAAATCCACATCCACAAAAATAGTGGGCCATTCTTCCTTTAATCAAAACCTGCCAGTTCTTTTGAACCCATATCTCCATAGCCCGCGAGGACGACCAAAGGTCGGTGAACTGACCTACGAGTCCCCTTTCGAATAGAGATAACGCCTTCGAACAGGTCGGCGTAGTAGGAAGAACAAATTCAAGGATATTCTCAAGGCGTTTCACAAACTTCGACGGTTGGGGTTTGGTGACCGAAGGGAGAAGGCCATAAACCAAAGATCTGAAGGGTAGTTCATTAGGGGCCGCTGGGAAGAGTGAAAGGAATACATGAATGTAGGCTAGAGTTTCAGCTCAAAGCTATCTTTTTAGAAAAGCCACACTTTGCTGAGAAGAAGTTTTATATGTCATCTTATTTGTTATTTTCTATTTAATTACTATTAACTTGATATTTTTTAATTTTTTAAAATTTCAAAATTTTAAAAATCCTTTAAAATCTCTTACAAAATAATTTAATTAATTAAAAGTTCAATGAAAATAAAATTATGCCCAACTTTATGCAAACCACTCTATTTGGGATAAACTTTATCTTACACCTCGACAACAACCTTCCGCAAAAAAAACAAAATCCAAATCCATATAGATGATAACCACAATTTTTTTTAAAATGAAAATTACTTCACCAAATTTGTTTTACTATAGAAAAATCTAACGAGCAATGTGAATCATATCACCCACCACTATGGGAAAGGTTTACATTTTTAATTTACTTGTATAGATATCATTTACGACTTTTTAAAACTTATAAAAAAATAGATTTAACCAAACCTAAACGAGAAAATTCCTCTTTCATTTTCAATAGTGTATATCCATCATCTTATGATCATATAAATTAAAGAGAAATGTTTACATAAAAGTAACATTGTAAATCACTACTTTACATTACAGTAACATTATAGATCACTACTTTAAAGAGGAAAGAACAACTATAAATATCTTAACAATAATCAAAATTACAATTTTGTATATTCAAATTTCATAAACTATGAATTCTGAATTTTAAAAAATAACTAAAATTACATTTACAATTATAATAAATACATTTTTCAAATGTAAACGTCTTTCAAAGTTTCTGAGTTATGCACTTGGACATATGTCTAAATATCAATTCAACGACGTGCACCTTCTCTTTCTGGTGTTGAAGGTTACTCAGATTCACCTCCTTCTATACTAAAGTGGAGACAATATTCTAATCCACATCAGAGCTGCTTTCAACCTAATTACTCGAATCCATAGCTAGAAGATTATTTTTCTTTGCATCCTTCTTACGGTTCTTCGAGTTCAACTCTGGATGTAGTTTCCAATACTTCTCCTCAGTGTGCCCATCAATATTGCAATGGTTAAAATGGTTGCTAGGATCCTTGCATTGTTGTGTAGTGGTTGTCGTCTTCTTATCCTTTCCACCTTTCCACTTCTTCTTCCCCTCCTTAGAAGCTTCTTGGTTCTCTTTCTACTCGGAACCACTTGGATACCCTTTCTTGTGGCCTATGTTTTCCAGATATTGTGCGTGTACACATGCCTCATCCACTATCCTTGGCTTGAAAAGCTTCACTTGCTTTCGTAGATGGATATGTAGACCCCCCAAATATACTATGCCCTTACGTTTTCCTAAAGTAGTTCCACTAGATCCATTGGTCCTCTATATACCCGATAGGGTAGAATTGGGACTCGATGAGGGTTTTGAATTCCTCCCACCTAGTTACTGGAGGATCACCCTCTAGCCTAAGTGTTTTTGTATGGATTTACCACTAGTTAAAACCATGACCCTCTAAAATTAGTATGGAAAATGATATCTTTTGTTCTTCATCTATATCATGAATGCTGAAATAAACTTCTAGTTGAGCTGCAACCAATGATTCATTTTTATTTCATCAATCTCACCTTGGTAGGGCTTTATGTCCACTTTTGCTTCCATCTTGAATAAATATTGTGAAGGGTTTATGGTACTAGAGCTTGACTGCTCTTTCTTTGGTTCTTTCCGTGATTCCTTTTCTAGGTCTTCACTATCCCCCAATTTCTTGTCTGGTCCAATTTATGAGTTTGAGCCTTCAACTTCTCTGATCAGTATGAGCTTGCTTGCTAGAGTCGCCATGAGGAGGGACATATTGCAAGATATGTCAGTGTCTTGCTCTTCTAGCCTCATAAATCTCTCATCTCCTGGATCTCAAGGGTTGTTATTAATAGACTCGTCGACCATGGCTAGGGTTTTGCGCCTTTCCACTACACAGTTCGTCACAATAGATCTAATAAAATACTAAAATCTTTACCGTGAAGGTTAATTTCCTTTAGATCTCATAGTCTTTAATTACAATTTTTTTTTCTTAAAATGTATGAAATAGTTGAAATACGAAAAAATAAAGAACAGAAACAAATACTCACACACACCATCCACAAACAAACACAAGATATAACATGAGAAACCAAATACGAGAGAAAACCCAGCTAGTAGGTGAGGCCGCTTTGCTCTCTTTTCTTCAAATGCAAGTATAAAGAAAGAGACACTCTCTGTGGAGTTTCCTTTGACACTGTGGCATGTATGGCTACTACATAATCTCTCCTCCTCTGTTATGCTCACAAAATACCACTCTCAACTGTGATGGTCAGTTATGGAACAAAATACAATGCAAAAGAATGGAACCCCTTCTCCTCCTAGTAGTTGGGTATTTAACATAGTTTAGTGGTCGTCTAGGGTTAGGGTATTAACTTCCTCAACCTTCAATTAGTGATTAGGTTCAGACCTTCTTGAATGTTCTAGAAAATCCAGTATGTGGCTAGCCCCACACATTTAAGTAATGGGGATTGACGTGGCATATCCTTATAATGGTATATCCCCATAATGAAATGTAGTTCCACATTAATAATAGCTTTCCTTTTTTTATGAAGTGAAATTCGTAAATTTTTTCATTTCTTAAATCTAAATAAATTATTAATTAATAAATATTTAATTAAAAAAAAACTTTTAAAATTAACAAGTAAATAAATTAAGTGATAAATAATTGGACAAAACATAATATTAATATTACCATACAATAAAAGTGCAATATATGAAGAACATTTTGTTAAGTTAAAAAATGTGTTTACACAATATATTTGTAATGAATAATATTAACAATACCATATTTTAAGTAAATATAAATACAAATAAATATATATAGAATGATTTAATTTCTATATATAATATAAAAAATATTATATAAATACATTTAAAAAAAGAAAGATGTTAAATTTAAACCCGATTTTACATATTTTTATATTATATAAACACATAAAAAGAGAAAGATGTTAAATTTATACCTGATTTTATTATAAGATGTGAATTTTAAGTTATATAATAAATATAATATTTATATAAAATTATTGTTATAATATAAATATAAATATTTTAACCATAATTAAAATTTTGTGTGATTTTACATATTTATTTTATAAATTATTAATTATTAATTTTAAATTTTATTTTATATGATTAAAAAATTACATTTTAAAGATTTTATTTCTTTAAATATTTGATAAATTAAAAAAAATAAAAATAAATTATATTAATAACTAAACTACTAAAAATAAAAATAAAACAATTTTTTAGATAATAAATTCTTAACCCATATGTGGGTGGGTTTATGTTCCTTGAGCATGACGTGGATGCCACATGGTTCTCTTGTTATGATTATTATTCTTAGGGATTTATGTGCCAAACTTCCATTAACATGAATCGTAATGCAGCGCAATTTTTTATTTGGTTTTTTCAGGAAAATAACTTTCCATAAGATAAGGTGTTCACTAAATTTGAAAAAAGCCCTTTATATGTTATCGTCAACATGGATTTTGTATGAATCCTTCCTATAAAGGGATTGAATAGTCCATGATTTTGGAATATTATACGCGTAAAGGGAATATGGTTTTTGAAGCATGCGACTCTAAATTTCATTTCTTCCATCTTTTTCTTGGGTTTTAAAATTTGAAAACAAGGAGAATCTTCATTTGAAAATTTATACCATGGAGAATTTTCATTTGAAAATTTATACCATGTAAAGTTGCAATTGCATATTTTTTTAATTATAATAAGTTACAAGTTTAAATATTTTATTTTTTGAAATTTTTTTATGGTTATGAAATTGTTAGTGAAATTGTAATTTTGTATTGTTTAAATTATGTGTTTGAATGTCTAAATAAATTCAAGGTTTTAAAAAACTTCTATTACATTTAGTATATATAATCTTAATAATTGATATTTGCAATTTCAATAATTCTTTTAAATTTTTTGGCAAATTTTGAACAAAATTTATTGGAAAAATATGCACTAAAAATATTTAAAAAGTGAAATGTTTAGACTATTATTATAATAAGTGCTTTTAATCCACTCAAAGGGTCAACATCACAATTCTAGCAATGCATTGTATGATTTCAACACTTTTCAATTTATCAAATTTTGAGGCGCTCCCCAGAAATGGTGTGATATGAGTTCCATGTATACAACACCCTTTTCATAGAGTTGGAACTTGGAATATTAAATAGGAATAAAAATATATTTAGAAAATAAATAATTGATTTGATTACATTGAGGGGAGTTTTTCTCATAATTTTATTGAAACTTTGTTAATTTAACTATCTATATAAGTAACTAGAATCCAACAAATTTAGTGAAACCAAATTATTGTTTGGAAATTCAATAACTTTAATGTCACTGTATTAATCATGATCTTCATTATCATAATTGATTGGGAAAAATGAAAAACAACAATAATAAATGTCCATATTGATTAATTAAATGGGAGAAATGGGATAATTTTAATTATAATTTTATTGTAACTTGATTAGTGCATACTAATTCACCTCTATAATCATAATTGATTTTAGAAAAGTGAATATATATATATATATATATATATATATATATATTAATTAATTAAATGGGAGAAATAGGATAATTTTTATTATAATTTTATTGTAACTTGGCTAGTGCATACCAATTCACCTTTACCTCATGGTGTTTATCAACCAACAATAAAAAGATTAATACTAATATGAATGAAAGAGAAATGGACATCTTCACTAAGATGAAGCAAGTGGTGATGTTTTGATATTTTTTTGAAAATTAACTAAATAGTGTTAATTCATTTTTACAAAACAAATTTATGTCCCCCAAAAAAGTACTATATCAATAAAAAACAAGAGTGGCTTTCACAACTATCTAATCTTGATCCTAAGAAGTTCTTGAGGAAAATTCTAATCCAAAATACTAAAGAAAATAATATGATTCCTGTTGTTCCTGAGTTTATACTTTAAGGCTATAAAGTATATCATCAAGGCATCCAAAAAAAAAAGATAAAGTTAAAGGGTAAAGGTCAAAGGTGAAGGGTAAGCAGAGCTAATCTCTCAACTATCTCTATCTTACTTCTCTCTGTTCCTGGATGCTTATATCTCTCTCAATAACCGCCCAAGATCATTCTAACTCGGTCCGAGTATGGGCTGTTTGCAATATGGTGTTAAATAAATTCAGTGCAATGCTGGTTTGATCTGAAAGACCAGGTTCGATGTTAGGTTGTCTTGAATTTGGTACAATCACGAGGGATAAAATTTGAAAAAAGATCTAGAACTTGTTTTAACAAAAGGTGTCACTTTCTGACTTCTATTATAAGGAAGAATTTTAAAGTAAATGAATAATCAACAGGTTAAAGGCCATTTCCTGTTTCTAGGTTAGATTTGAAAAGAACGTGATGATGATAAAAGAAAACACAGAACCATCTAGCAAAGATGAGGCGTCGATTATGAAGAATCTCACTTTGCAGCGGAAAAAGATAAAAAACAAAAGGATTTGATGAAATACCAAAACTTTATAATCTAATGGGTTTGCAGGTCTTGAAACTGCTAATAACAGGCACAAAGGAAAAACTGCAAACAATTAGATAAATAACTAACTTCAAAACAATTGTAAATAAGATGTCAAAACACACTTACAATTTCATCAATGAAACACATAAGAAGAGGTATAATGAATAGGAACATAGGGAACACATAACTCAGAATTAACAGAATCTGGAATCTTCTCCTTGCTTTTTTATTATTTACTGTAAAATAAGTCTCTCGCGTACAATAGCCACCAAAAAGCCTTGTCTTAGTCTCGAAAAGTTATATTTATACATCATAACTGAAACTTTTCAGTTGGTAACGTAACCAACTTCTTTCGACCAACGGTTACATAATTTAAACAAAATTGTAACTTTTACTAAATTTAGCTTCTTTACCAAAATAACACTTCATGTCTTTGAGGGGATTCCTTCTTCCACTTTCAGGCAATGAAAACATCTTTCTAGAAATTGTACCAAAGCTATAGGAGCCTCTAGAACATCTTTTGCTTCAAACTGAAAAAAACCTTCTTTATACTTCAGGCAAGTGGTCTTCGATGATCTTCTTTGTGAACTCGATCGTTTGTAACTTCAAACTCGGCATTACCATCCATTTATCAATCTGAGTTACATTGATCATCTTTATCTGTGGAATTAATAACTGAATCTCTTTTAGATTCTCCCTAAATCTCAACTGATGCTTACTAATATTAATTTCTCCCAGCAAACCTGAGCAATCATCCTTTCCAATATTCACTGATGCTTTTTCCATAAGGTTAAAAATCCCTTGACATTCATCACTAACCTATTTGGTTATCTTCTTGTTTTTAGCAAGATTCACTTCCCAAGCCTTGAGTATAGTGTCTCCTCTGATTTTCTCTGAGACAGTTATCTTTGGAAGCTTACCATTTTCCTTTTTTGCAGAAAGAGCCACTGCCTTTTGAAAGGTTGTTCTGGCTGCTTTCGTTTCCATTTCTTTCAAAAGACTATCATTTAAGGTCTTATTAGCATTTTGAAAATAATTTTGGATGAATTCTAGCTTCGAAAATACTTCCTGTTGCTTCTTTTCTATTTCAATATGTATTTCCAATACTTGAGCTTGGAAGATTTCGGGTTCAACCACTTGATCCGGGATTGAATTAATTTTATCTTGTAATTGACTATTCAATTTTTCCTGATTCAATATCTGTTCTTGAAAAGCTTGCGCCTTTAAATTTGCTTCACTTAAGTTTGCCTTTAGCATTTGAATATCTAGTATGTCGGTGAACCTGGCTTGTTCTAGATTCTTGTTTATCTCTTGACTAATATTCTTTTCAGTCTCTTTTAATTTATCTTCCAGCTGAGCTATCAATTCATCTTTTTGCTGTAGGCTGTTTCTCAAGTTATCAACGGAATATAGATTTGCTGAGGCTAAATCCCCCATTGTACCTTCTATCTCTGTAGCAAACTCTCCGTCTTTAAGCTTCTTCCCATCTATGATGATCTTATGCTTATTAATCATTGTATTTCCTCTGGGATGGATTTCTTGTTTCAAGACTGCCTTCCTCTTTTTACTGAAAAAGTAATTAGATGAAGGGATCTCATCTCTGGCAATGGGTTCAAGGTTGCTAACATAAAGAATGTCCATCGATGGGTTACCAAAGGTTGACTGCAAAGGGGTCAATGAAGTAATAGGACTTCCCAGTTCTGTGGATACTGTACCTCCTACTTTCTGAGGAATATCCTCAGGAAGGTATGAAGGTATTTCCAACTCCTTTCCTTTACTGGACTCTATTTCATCCATCTGAAGAGCTTCTGTTTCCTCAGTTCGTGGGACTTATGTTTCCTTAGTCCGTGGGACTTCTGTTTCCTTAGTCCATGGGACTTCTGTTTCTTCCTCAAAACCTGGAGGAGGTTCTTCCTGATATGAAGGGGAGGTCGTGGATTCGCCTTGCTGAATCTTTGGCAAACAACTTCTTCTGTGACTCTGGAAGGACTTGAAACCAGCCTGTAAATTTGATGATAAGGCCTGCACCTTATTTAATACCTCTTCATAGCTTTTTACATCTTTAAACATATCACCATAAACAGACTTTTCATGTTCATAAGCTTTTAGGCTACAATGCATCAAATGTTTGTTGACCAGTGGGTAAGGGTCATGCTTTTTATGTTCAATATTTACAAGTTTGACTTATTCTAGTGCTTCTGCCTCTACCTTAGAATGGCCGTGGTTCTGTAATACAAAATTCCCTATATGTACGGGAAAGGAAGGCCAGGACTTCTTTTGGGATGCCTTTAGCTCTATCCCAATTCCGCCTTTCACAATCTGATATGCTACTTCCCTACACACCAGTCGGTCTAGGAGGAATTTTGGGAGTGCATGTGGGGGAATGGAGCACCCATAAACCCTATCATAAGAGAAGTTTTCATCAATAAACCCGTCTGCTACTGCTTTGATGTTTTCTGTCACTGCCTCAGAAATGTGTGGGGGTTCACAACCATAGAACAATCTATGCATAAGGACTACCACGAAAAGGAAAATTTCATAAAATGAATTCTTTGCATTTTCTTCCCATAACACAGAGTGATACTCGTGAATGGGTTCACTACAAGTTGGGTTCCAACTCCAATTAATCAAGGGAAAAGGATTTCGAAAGAATATAGCATCCATGAGGTATGCTGACATATAAAAGGCCACTGGTTGACCTATGGATTTTACGACTTTGTATTTTGAAATTTCCTGAGCCAAGTTGTCTGACAGAATTTTGTTCCAGTTGAAGACATTTCCTTCTGATGCTTCTTCCAACAGGGGTACCCATTCTGCAGGGAAATGAGAGGGACTCTTTTTACCAAAGAGTCTGCACAACATAATGGCCACATAGATCATATATTCACTTAAAGAAGCTGTGGCATAAATCCCATGGGAATCTGCCCTAAATTTGGGTGGGTTTCTTGACCATCCTTTAATAATATCTGGGTAGGTTTGGTCTACATCCATACACTCCTTTCTTTGGAACTCGGCTATGAAATCAGCATTGTAAACATATTTTGGGTTGGGAGAAAGCTTATACATAACCTGGATATGTTCAGGTCTGAATGAGCCGACCACAACTGCTTGATCATTTAGGATGCTCCTCGTTGTGATACCCACCTTCTCTAAGGCCCAGTGGATCATGTCTTTATATGCCGTAAGCCGTGGACATGTTGCGATCTTATGAAGTTCGGACTCAGCTATGTCCCGAAGGTGGTTTTCGGAATTGGCAAGAGCGATTCTGATTTCATACTCCAGGAGATCATAAATCTGTCTCCATGATTTAATGGAGTCGATAGCATGCGGCGTTGTGTCTGATATTATATCTCCGTCTATGCTGCCTATATCATCTGTGGCCTCGCTCTTCTTAGATTCCTTCTTTGGCACCATAGCTGTAAGTTCAAAAGAAATCTGTCACAAAACAGAGAAATGTAAGCTGGGAAAGATGCAAATTGTGTGAGGTAAACAGAGAAAATAAGCTTTGGAACACAGACTTTTAAGTTCACTTTAAATTCGTTTTAGGGTGAAAGCATTAACGCAGCCAGCTGTAATTGATTACTCTTTAATGAAGAAGATAATATTGGATACGCATTAGTGTTTAGCATTTATCTGTGTATTTAATACATCCGTATATCGCCCCTTTTTCTCTTTTTTAAATTTAGATTTCAGAGGATTTCATTTTAATCGAAAACCGACATATTACGAAAGTTAAGAATTTTAAGTTCTGTTTAAACAATGTTAATCATGCTTTAAAACTGAATTATGAATCAGGATTTTGCATTTCGGGATTTCAGAGGTCCTGTTGAGAGAGGTATGTCCTCGCAGAACCCTGAAATCCGAAGTAGCAATGAATTTTAAAATGGTTTTATGAAAAGTCAAGATTTCGGCGATCGAGATTTCGGAGGTCCTGTGGACGAGAGGTATGTCCTCGCAGAACCCCAAAATTCGAAGTAGCGATGAATTTTAAAATGTCAGGGTTTTGGTGACTTTGGATTTCGAGGATCGGGATTTTGGAGATCGAAATACATTGAAAAACTTGTTATCAGTGATCCCTGAACCCCGAAAAACTTAACGGTTTTCACTCGACTCTTTTAAGGTTTTTGTTAGTGTGATTCACCAAAAAAGTACGTCGGTATTAAAAAATTTGGGTTTTAGGAATGAGAGAAGAGGTTATGTTTTGTTAAAAAAGGGCAAACTTTGAAAAAGGGGGGTTTTATACTTAGTGATAAGATATTTAAAACTAGTTTCAACGATTCCCTTAAGGGACTAGAATTCCTACCTTAAAAGTCTTTACGAGTTCCCTAATGCCATGGACACCATTCCTATTGTCCCTATAAAAGATGAAGCTTTTTCTTTGAATGACATAGAGTTCGAGGTTAAGCGGCTTGCAAATGGGAAAGCTAAGGACATTGAAGACTGCCAAGCTGAAGCTTTTAAAATCAGAGGGCCTATCCTCATCCCTCACATACACAAGCTCTTCAATTTAGAAGTTGAGTAGGGCTTCCCTAAACCCTGGATGCAAAGCCTCATTGTTCCTAATTTTAAAAATGGGGATAGAAACATTTCCTCTAATTATAGGACCATTATGATTAGTTTGATTTTAGCCAAGCTATACGGAATTATTTTGGAAAAGAACATTAGCATATGGCTAGAAATTCACGGTAAAAGAGCTAAAGGCCAAGATAGATTTAGGAGAAATAATTCAACTTTAGACCATATAGTTACCTTTAGGATCATCGTAGAGGAGTTTTTCAATACTAAAACCAATCTTTTTTGTTGTTTTGTTGACTTTAGAAAATATTTTGACATAGTTCCCAAGAAAAACCTTTGGGATAGGTTGGAAGAGATAAAAGTGTCTTTCGAGTTGAGGACTACTGCAATAAGGTTGTAAGAGAATGTTATTGTCAATTTTAACAACACTGAGGGTTGGTCGAAAGAAATTAACTACAATATTGGAGTCAAGAAAGGTTGTCCCTTGTCCCCTACTCTTTTTGGAATTTACATTGACAAGCTAGAATATTGTTTGGAAGAAGTAGGTTGTGTCGGCCCTCCTCTCACTAGGATAGTCATCAATTCTTCTTTATGTTGATGTTATCGTTCTTATGGAAGGGAGTCCCCATGATATTGGAAGGAAACTTAGAATCCTCAAGGATTTCTCATGGGGGCATCACCTTGTTGACCAATATCTTATCATGCTCATTCATAAAGGGGGTTTTTTAATTCTAAAAAATAAAATGAATATATTGTAGGTATTAGGGGGCATGTGGGGTCTCAAGGGGTTTATATGTATTTGGGGGTATAAAAAGGGGTATCTAGTGAAATTAGGGGTTTCTTTTATTGCAAAGATATATTGGGAGGGAGGTTCAACAAAAATATTTTGGGAGATATTTACCAATATCTAGTGAAATTAGGGGTATTATTTAATATCCCATGAATGAAGGCGTTATGTCACAGTTTCACATAGTGAATACCTTGTGGGATTTCTGCTCCAATATGGGTATGACTTTTAATACTAACAATACTAAAGTCATGATCATTTAAATCCGATAAGATCACTTATGATACCTTCGTATATGACAACAACAACTTGGAGGAAGTGACTTCATACAAATATCTTGGAATCGATATTGACCACAAGATCAAATGGAATTATAGCATTGAGAAAATGATAATTGGAGGATGGGAAATTTATTATGGGCTTGAAAACACTTGTAATTAGGCCTATTTTTAGGTATGGGATAAGAAGAAACTCCTCTTTGAGACTCTAGTTACACATGTTATTCTTTATGGATGTGAAGTTTGGGGATGCAATATCTCTCGAGAATCTTGGAGAAAGATAGAGAAAATCCAAAATAATTTATAACCTATAAGCTCAAAATTAAAGGAAATACGTCCTATCTTATCCTCCTCTCAGAGGAGATCCTTTCTCCCATTGAGAGCATGGCCATGACTAGATACCTAATGTATAAGAACAAGTTAAACAACATGGAAGACAAGAGGCTTCCTAAAATTGCTTCAAACTCCAACGACAACCACCTTCGATTCAAGCATGGATGGCATAAAGATTCCTAGTCTTGGCTAATCCATTGGAGAATCATGGAAGATGCCATTTTGCAAAATAAGGATACTATTAAAAATAATATTAAATCAAAATTTAAGGAGAAAATGTGGTGTGATAAAGAGTTAGAGGAAAAAAGAGAATTAAGGTATTATAAGGAGGTAATCAACCCTAATCTAGAAGACCAAAATTATCTCTTTGTTTTGACAAGTGTAAAAAAAAAAAAAAAAGAATTGCTAAGACAAGAACAAACTTTCATGAGCTCCATAGTGAAATTGGGCGTTGGTCAATTCTTAAAACACCATGGGATGAAAGAGTGTGTCACATTTGTGACACCGAGAGAGTTGAATATGAAAAGGACTATCTCAATTTCAAAATATTTGTCACACTACCAACCTTCCTAACCTTTTAACTCAACAAAACTATGGTCATATTGGAAAGCTTCTCTTAATGCTTTTTGAGCACAAACAAAATTGTAAATAATTGCAAGTAATTGCTTACCCTTTTAAAATATGATAAACCAATTTGATCTCAATGAATGTTAATCATGTTCATCGTCATCTTCATAATAATTTCAAATACATGAAAAAAATAATTATTCAAAATAAACAAAATTTTTCGGTTCTAAGGCTTTTGCGACCATTGTTTTGATCAGAGAGTTCTTTTGGATTAATCGCAAATCTTAAGTTGTTATAAGGAAATAAAAATTACTCACAAAATTTGCTATCAACCCTTTTCTTCCTTGTCATCCTGTTTTATGTGCTAAATGGGTTCCATTTTGTTTTCTTTTCTGCAAGAAAATACTTGAAAATTAATATTTAATGCTAAATTATTTATTTATATGTACCTAATAGAAAAATTCAATGATGTCATACATTTGAAGCACACTGTTGTTGAGATGGATCCTCTTGCGATGCAGTTATGTGTTGGATCATGTTGTCATTGATGCCAATGGTTTGTCATTGATACCAATGGTTTGATTATTTGGGAGATTGTTGGATCATATGTAAATGGTTTGGTTTGATTGATGTCATTGATTGATGTCAAGTAATTGATGGATCATGCCCTTGATGAGAATACTAAATGTCCAAGTGGAAACCAATTGATAAATATGGATCATGCCCTTGATGAATGTTATATGTCCAAGTGGAAACCAATTGATAAAGATGGATCATTGATATATATGATGCAATGGTGAATTGATTGTATTATCATGGTTGATAAGGTGCACAAATGGATGAACTCAAAAGTGGTCCCCTTATGGTGAAAGCCCTCACGGGAAGATGCTTTACAGAATGAGTTATCCTAGAAGAATGGTTGGAGGACCCATGCTTGTATGTGGAATAATGAGATGAAGATCAATGAAGTTGTTGGTGAAACTATCCTATATGGATAGTGCTTGTCATGCCATTTCCGGTGGTATGTGGAATGTCACATAACTCCTAACGGTTTGAGAGTTATGACCTTATGAAGTTGAATGACCCCCATATGATGGCTTGAAGCCCCAAAAGGTCAAAGAAGTCAAAGTGCTTGAAAAGAAAAAATCTTTATTTAAATGATAAAGTAAAGTGACAAAATCAAGAAAGATTATTTAAATGATAAAATGATGTGACAAAATCAAGAAGGAATATTTAAATGATAAAGTATTGGAGAACTTTCTATTCATAGAAAGTGGTTAACCCCAAAATAAGGAAAATAGGTTGAGTGACCCGGAAATGGGTTAAGTAACCTAAAAATGGGTTAAGTGACCTGGAAGATGAAAGTATAAATAAGAAGCTAGGATCTCTTGTAAAAGGGACATTGGGTGAGAATCCTTTTATGGATCAATGGAGAGCTTCTTGTGAATATCTTGTGGAGGATTGATGGAGAGATTCTTGAGAGAGAATCCTATTGATGTGGATCTCTTGTGCATAATTGACGATCTATTATGAGGAAGGAAGTGAGAGGAGGATCTCATGTATGCATCCAAGTTTCGGCAATGTCAGAGATCTTGACAACAAAAGTTTTAGATTCACAGAAACCCTATTTTCTGATGTCCATGCGGGCTGTCTATGTATAGGGTGCGTGTACATGTAGGCTGGCTGTGTATAGGGTGAGTGTACATGCAGGCTGGCGGTGTACAAGGAGCGTGGAGTGGATAAAATCATGGAGATTTTGTTTGAGCTAGTGCCAAGCTCTTGAATGAAGAGGCAGGTTCCATATTTGCATTCAATGGCCTCAGATCTATCACTGATACACTGGTATAGTTACATTATTGTCTTGATAGATACTATTCGATATGTTGTGAATGCTTAGGGAATTATTGGTATGGATCCTATGATATGGCTCAGTTTGGTTGATTTGGTTGATGGAGTGAGCAACACTCTTGTGATTCAGTAGTGACATGATTGCTATGGTATACTATTTATTTATACATGATTGAGATAACATTCATATTGATATGTTGTGGAGCATGAGCAAACCATTGGAGAGATTGGATGTGTTATGAATGGCTATGGGTCAGTTTGGACAGTGGAAGATAGAAGAGAAAGTGATTGCAGGTTGCAGAGGATCTGATCATGTGAAGAAAAGAAAAACCCTAAGTTGCTTAGAAGTACACACTTGATTCATTATACACTGGTCGCGTTCACACATGGGCTGTAGTGAGCCAGGGTGCGTTCACACGCGGGCTGCACTACTGATAGGTCGCGTACCTGTTGACAGATTGATATCTGTTGAGGATTGTTGCCTCATCTCAGTTGGTGCTGCGGGTGTAAGCTGAGTCTTGCATTATAGAGCTGGTGCTCTTGTGGAGTTGTACTCTATTCAGTTGTTGCTAATAAACCCCAAGGATTGTAGTTCGTAATAAAAAGAAAATTGTACATACATCTTGTGTTCTTTGTGTTCATTGTGGTGATGACTTGTTGATGATATATTGCTGATATATGTTGTTGATATNTGCTCACATCTAACTGGTTATAAATGACAACAATGGGTAATGAATAAATGTTGAATGCTAATTGATGAGTTTTTGTGTAAGAGGGAAGTTTTGGGAAAAAGAGCCCCACACTCATTCACCCCCCCTCTAAGTGTGGTAGGTGTGTCCAACATTATGTCCATTTCTTTGACCATCCCCTTGTACACTTTTTTTTACATTCCTACTGGCATATTTCAGATATCAACTCGTTGATCTTTTGGGATTTTCATAATCTTCCTAAGAAAAGTAACATGACAATAAACTATATTTATATTGATATATGAAAATTAAATATAACAAAATTGATACCAATAAAGGAATTATTTGTAGTAATATATACATATTCTAGAATTTTTTTTTTAGGAATATTACTTTTTGAATGATTCTTT